>PVIU01008914.1:36510-79912 GCA_004026605.1 Ondatra zibethicus | reverse complement strand
TAGCCATTGAACTGAAGAAAAAGACCTTGCTACATCTTGCCCTCTTAGCCTTGCTTCCCTTCTAATTAGCTAAAACTTACCTACAACGGGATTTAAATTTCATAGGGATTTATTCAAGCAATGGAATGTCTCAAGGTCATTTATTAAGGTACAGACCATGCTGGGAAAAAGAAAGAGTCCAAAACGGAGTAGTTTAAATAGGCTACAATTTTAGCTGTTATTTACATATGAGCAACTATGCTGCCCTCATCTCCTACTTCCATCTCTGGGACCAAGATGGTTATTTTAGTGGTGACTATCCCCAGCTTTCGAGTTCCCGAAAACAGCATTGTCGGGAGGATAGACCTATAAGTTGTATATATTAGTTTTTCTCATGTTCTATTTCTTCAGCTTATTCACATGACTAACGTAACATCTATGAAAACAGCCATGTGTTCCACTAAAGCCTAGGTGACTCTGTTACTAAAAACAGGGAGGCGAGAATACAAACTATGGTACAAAGTATTACTAATAATAGTTTCCTCTAGTTTGTGGTGCCTTCGCTGTCTTTTGTTAATTCTTGACCTCTTTCATAAGTTTAGGTTGTCTTCATGCTAACATTCTATGGGAGTTAGGAAATAAGCATTTTTTTTCTGTCAGCCTTGATTTCATCTATCATGCATAGCTGATAAGTCATTGCTGGAAAAGAAGGAAGGGTAGAAACAGTGGACTGAACTCTAAGTCCTGCCTCCTCTTTTGGGTGACAGTGTCTTTTTACATAATCCCATCAATTCTGACCTAGTGATCTGTCAAGACTCACCTATTTGGAAAGTTCACTGTTAAAATGAATGATAAACACTGTCAACTGCTAAGAATCCTATAATCAGAAAGCTGTAAGATCCTGTGTCTTCCCACTTTTGATCTCCAACAGCAACTATGGATGCTCAACTGACACTTTGTGCCTTGTCCTTTCGTTAAATAATTCCCAATCTAAGATTCAATCACAGCTAGAACCAAAGTCACAAGTTTTTGATTCTTAGCTCAGTGAATCAAACTGCAAATATCTATCTGGTTGAAAAAAAATAACAAATGTAGCTTCAGAAATGTACTATTTTCAATCATGGTAATGCAATTTGACATTATAATAGATAGATCTACATTTTTTTCATATTTGACATGAGTATGGTTCTAAATTAATTTCCCCATAACTGAAAATAAAGGTTGAAGGTCAGGTACTAATAACAGTCTTTGGATTCTTCTAGTTATGGTCATATTTTCCTGAGCAACAAGGATGGGCTCCTGGGTTCCAGATATAAGAAAGCTGTATTCAGGGAATATACTGATGGTACTTTCAGGATTCCTCAGCCGAGGTCTGGAACAGAGGAGCACTTGGGAATCCTGGGTAAGGGAATTCTACTTACATCCTGGCATCAAGGAGGCTGGGTTGCTTTGTTGCTTCTATTACACCTGTATCATATCAGGGATGTTTTTCCATGCTTCATTCTCAGCTTTTCCATGTGGAATAGTAAAAGTATGGCCCTATTTTATAAAGTGGCCATGAATATAAGCATGGAAGGGAATGGTGGAAACATGAATTCTGCTGTAACATGAACCAAAATGTTCTGATTTTATGTACCTTTGAGACTTGGATCCTCTGAAGGTAGTAGATTTTAAAAGACTCCAGAGGCAGGAGAATTTAGGAACTCCAGCATGTAAAACCAAAAATAATACACAGAGCCACAATTGCCCCCATACCTCAATTTAATCAAGGTTGTATGTTGCTTTTGTACAATGGGTTTATTTATTTTCATCCTTTACCAGACAGGACCCACTGTCCTCTGAAGAGAGTACTGTTGATGGAGAGAGGGTCCCTTTGTTTTTCCCAGCCACCTGGCTAGCTTACACCTGAAATAACCACACAGAAACTGTATTAATTAAATTACTGCTTGGCCCATTAGCTCTAGCCTCTTATTGGCTAACTCTCACATCTTGATTTAATCCATTTCTATTAATCTGTATATCACCATGAGCTCGTAGCTTACCAGGAAAGATTCAGCATGTCTGACCTGGTGGCTCCATGGCAGCTCTCTCACTCTGCTTTCTTTCTCCCAGCATTCATTTCTGTCTTCTCCACCTACTTAAGTTCTGCCCTATCAACTTGGCCAAGGCAGTTTCTTTATTCATTATCCAATGAAAGCAACACACAAACAGAAGGAACTCCTACACCAGAGTACAGCTATTCTATGGGCTATATACATGGCAAGACTTCAGTCCTTACTACAATGATCCCACAAAACTCAGAGAATCTCTAGAGCTTTTGGTTATTATATAGAGAAAAATAGGATGAGGAAAATGTGGATAATACGAAGCATATTTGTGTTTTTTGAGGTACCCTCATGCTGTTGATAGCAATACCAATTTTAGGACTTCTGAATCTGAAAATGAACCTAAGCATGTCTTTTAGTCTTAGGAAGATTAATTCACAGTTACATGGATCTTGCAGTTATGCCTTGTTCTTTGATGTCTCCCCTTTCACTTCCCTGCTAATGAAACTTGTACTTCTTTTGTTTGTATCAGGTCCACTTATCAGAGGAGAGGTTGGTGATATCTTAACCGTGGTGTTCAAGAATAATGCCAGTAGACCATATTCCGTGCATGCCCATGGAGTTCTAGAGTCTAATACTGGCTGGCCACAGGCTGCTGAGCCTGGTGAGTGAAAGGACAAAGGCAGTCCTTCTATTTTAGTCTTCTGGTTTTATTGATTTAAACACCTTACATTCTTGATTTAAACACCTTACATTCTTGGTCTGGGAATGTAGCTCAATGAAAGATAGAGGGAATTAACTGGTGAATTGGAGTTCTAGGCAGGTTTATTTTTCTTTTGCATTTACAGTAGTTCCTGTATTTCAGTTAAAAAAACACCTTGTGCATGACATGGTTTTACATTGTAACTTTCCAAGTTCCTTACAGTGTTTAGTTAGGTTGTTTATGTGTACTAATTAATAAATAATAAACTCTTGACTCCTATAAGGAAATACCAGAGACAGTCTACTTTAGAAATACAAGGGGTTTGTTTGGCTCACAGTTCTCCAAGTATAAGGTCTGGGAACTTTATTCAGAAATGACCTTGAATTTGGAGACTGTACAAACCATTACATGATGAGACAGAAAATGTATGTGTGTATTCTTGTCTAGTCTCCTCATGAAACCAGAGGATTCTTTTTCCAATGTTCTACCCTAATAGCTCCCCACAAACCACATCTCTAAATGTAGCTGAATCAAATCTGTACTATTTTACTACTGTACAATGTGAGGTAAATATCAACACATGAAGTGTTAGATGATAATCAAACCATACCTGAACTTTCCCTTTATATCTTTCTTCCAACTTAATATTGGTATCTCTAGCAATAAGTGTATCTATAGCATCTCATCAGTTTTGGTATTTGTTTCATTTATTTTAGGGTGCTCTTTAGTTGTCTTTATAACTTTTAAAACATTTTTTTTCATTGTTTTTTTTCAAATTCTTGTTGTATGTATACATTATATACTGCACAGCACAATATTTTGTAAAGACAGTTTCAGGTAGGTATATACTGTACATTGAGCATATTTGACCCCCGTATTCCCTTACTCTCCTCTTTCTTGTCCTACCCTTCTCATTTGTTCTCTAGAACAGTTTTGCTTACACATTCAGGTCATACATATATACATGATTTTTATGTATCTCCATAAAAATCTAAGAATGGTAAATGGATGAAAATATATATTTGAATTTCTGGACTGATTAATATGATTGTCTCCAGTTTTATGCATTTTCTTGCAAATGGCACAAGCTCATTCTTCTTTATGGTGGAAAGGAATTCCTTGTTTATAATTATAAATATAATTATCTGATCTTCTGTTGGACACATTTAGTTCCATAACTTAGCTACTTAGAATAAAGCTGTGATTGATATGCTAGGATCATATGTGATATGTAGGAACATATGTGATCTGTTGACTTGGAATTGTTTCAGTAAATATCCAGGAGAATTTTTTTTGAAGAACCCCCATACTGATTTCCATAGTGGCTTGACTAGTTTACTTTTTAACCAGAAGTATGTAAGAATTCTTTCTTTTTCTGTTTTCTTTCTTTTCTTTTCGTTTTGTTATTCAAGACTGGATTTCTATGTGTAATGGCCCTAGCTGTCCCAGAACTCGCTCTATACACAAGGAGATCCTCCTGTCTTTGCCTGACTAGTGCTGGGATTAAAGGTGTGTGCCACCACTGCCTGGCTCTTTGGTTCTTTTTCTGTTTATTTAATGACTGCTTTGAGGACTGGGATGAGATGGATTCTCAATGTAGTTTTAAATTGGAATTCTTAGATGACTAGTGAGTTTGAACAGTTCTATTTGTTTATTAGCTTTTTATATTTCATTCGTTGAGAACTGTTCATTAGTTCATTTATTAATTGAGTTGTTTGATTTATTATGGTTTAGTTCCTTTTTAAGTAGTTTTTATATTCTAGACATTAATCTTGTCAGATATCAAACTAGTGGAGATCTTCTTCCATTCTATACCCTGTCATTTCACTCATTTAACTGTTTCCCTTCTGTGCTGTACGTTGGAATTTCATGAGGTCTTAATGCCAATTGTTGGTATTATTTACTGAACAGCTGTAACCAGTTCTAGAAAGCTCTTTAATATTTTTATGCCTTTAGATGTTTTCCATACTATTCAGACTAACACTTTCAACAGTTTAGGTTTAGGTCTTAGGTTAATTTGGGGTTATGTTTTATTTTTATTGTATGTGAGATGATAGGGATAGAATTTCATTCTTCTGCATATGGTTATCCAGTTTCAACTTGCAATATTTTTGAAGAGACTTTTCTAAAATGGATGTTTTTGAAATTATTGTCAGGTATCTGACAGCTATTATGACATGGGCTTATATCTGGGCTCTCTATTCTGCTGATTTGTGTTTCTTCTTTGTGTCAGATCTATTCTATTTTCTAACTCAGCCTGTGCAGTTTGACATGGAACCAAGGATTATTCTTTTTGTTCAGGATTGCTTTGGCTATACATGGTATTTATTGTTGGTATTTTGTGTGTGTGCTTCCACATGAATTTTAAGAATATTTTTTAGTTTTGTGAAGAACAGCATTGGAATTATATGGGGATTACATTGTATCTGTAGATTGCCTTGAGTACTGTAATCATTTTCACAATATTATTTTTTTCAGTCCGTAACTGTGGGAGACATTTTTATCTTCTAGCATCTTGCTTTAATTCTTCCTTTAGTGTTATAAAGTTTTTAATGTAGAGGTTTTTTTTTTTTTTTTACTTCTTTAGTTTGATATATTTCAAGGTATTCTTTCTGATTTTCTTTGAGAGAGAGTCTCACTATGTAACAATGGCTGGCCTGGAACTTAGCATATAAACCAAGTTGTCTCCAAACTCTCAGCAATCTACCTACTTCTGCTTCTCCAGTGCTGGGAGGCAGGTGCGGTTCTGAGGCACCATAGTTAAGAGCTTGCATCCTTATCTGCAAGTAGGAGGCAGCTATCTCAGATATATAGATAGCTATAGCTATATATATATATATATATATATATATATATATATATATATATATAGCTATATATAGATATAGATGGGGGGAGAGTGCTAACTGGGAACAGCGTAGACTTTTAAAACATCGAAGCCAGTTCCTAGTGACTCACCTCCTCCAACAAGGCCATACCTCCTAATATTCCCATACAGTAGTTCTACCAAGTGGGGACTAAGTATTCAATATATGAGCCTATGGGACCCATTCTCATTTGCAAACTGCCACATCAAACACCCTGTTCCTGAGCACTGATAAACCATTCCTTTTGAGCTACCCTAATTGTTTTCTGGCCAAAAGATATTTGGGGAGGATTCTACTTCTTGCTAACCTTTCCAGTCTGTGGGCCATGAGTTGGACATACCTGAATTGAAATTATTTATAAATATTTGTTGTACAGAAGTTGAACTAATCTTCTAGGGGTGGCCCAAGGAAATATCACAAACTGAATTATATGAACAACAGACATTTTATTGTCTCAAGTTGCTAGAGACTAGAGGTCTACACTAAAGTACTGGAAAGATTGCTCCTTTTTTTTTTTAAATGGCTATGAGGGAAGGGATATTTTTCAGACCTCAGTCTTTTTTGGATTTTAGGTAGCCATATTTTCCTTGTTTTCTGTTTTGGAGGAGGGGGCTGCCCATTTGTTGGTTCCTGGCCACTTAGCCCCAAAATAATCACATAGAAACTGTATTATTTAAATCACTGCTTGGACTATTAGCTCTAGCTTCTTATTGGCTAACTCTTACATATTAATTTAACCCATCTCCAATAATCTGTGATGGCTGTGGCTCACCAGCTAAAATTGCAGCATCTGGTCTCAGGTGGGGCTACATGGAGTCGCTTTACTTCACCCCTCTTTCTCCCAGCATTCAGTGCTGTCTTCCCTGCCTACCTAAGCTCTGCCCTGCTATAGGTCCAAAGCAGTTTCTTTATTCATTAGTGGTAGTCAAGCATACAGAGGGAAATCCCACATCATTCTGTGTTTTCTATTGCTGCTTTAAACACCATGGCCAAAACAACCTGGGAATAAAGGGGTGTATTTCATCTTAGATCTTTCAATTCACAATCCCTCACTGAGGAAAATCAGGGCAGGAATATGGAGGTAGGAGCTAATGCAGAAACCATGGAGGAACACTGCTTACTGGCTTGCTCATCATCGCTTGTTCAGCTTGCTTTCTTATGCCATCCAGGACTACCTGCCTACCTTGGGGTAAAAGTCTAAAGTTGCTCAACTATAAAATATAAAATTACTCGTATAAAATAAAATATAAGTTACATATTTTCTTACTCCGACAGGGAAGAACAAGGACACAGTCACAATAAGACCAAAACTAACCCAAAATACAACACTGTAAATAGTTCAGTGCTTGATGTCTGGGACAGGATCACAATCTTTTGGGTTTCAAAGGCCTGTGAAGTTCCCCTTATCCATATCTGCTTTTTGCAGCATAATCAGCTTGTCTGATAACCTCAGGCTAACTCCACTCCACGGCTGCTACTGTCCTTGGTGATCATCCCATAATACTGGTATCTCCAAAAGTTTGGAGTCTCCACTGCAACTGAAGATGAATCTTTACCAGTGGCCTCTCCTGTCTTCTCTTCGGGGACTCCCATCCCAGTTACATAGTGCCAAACCTCAGCTGCTCTCCATCACCTCTTCAGGTCTTTAAAACTGGTACTACCTGATTCTTACCCATTACCAATTTTAGCTGCAAGCATGAGATACAGCCTTGGCCACCCAGGACCACAGATTCTGTGTTTTGATCCTGAGGAAGACTTCTCCTAAATGATGCTGGTCTCTTCTTAACCACAGCTTATTTCTCAGCCCCAGGGAACCAGCATCATTTGTCTCAGTAAAGCAAAGGTTTTATTTCAGTAGTGCTAGTATCTTGTTAATCATTTATGAGTCTTCAGGTCCAGCTGACCAGAACCAAGGGTTCTTAACATAAAACATCACACAAATTGCCCTGGTCAGAGTTTTTGTTTCCTCCTGACAAAGCACAAGTCAGTCTTCCATCATCTGCATCTCTTTCAGCATTTTTATCATTTAAACTCCCAAATGCCCATTAAGCTTTGAGCACTCAGTGGCTTTCCTATATCAAAGTTCCAATGTCCTTCCATAATCCTCTTCCAAACAGATCAGTTCTGGCACAGCAGTGCTCCGTGAGCCTGATACCAGTTTCCATTTTAGGTTTCTATGGCTTTAAGAAAGACAATGACCAGATAAACTTGAGGAGTAGAGGGTTTATTTCAGCTTCCAGTTCCACATCACATCATATCAGCAAAAGAAGTCAGGGCACAAACTCAAGGTAGGAACCTGGAGGCAGAAACTGAAGTAGAGACCCTGGAGGGGTGCTGCTTACTGAGTTGCTTGTCATGGCTTGCTCAGTCTGCTTTCTTATAGAACCCAGGACCACCTGCCCAGGGGTGGTACAACCCACAGAGATCTGAGGCCTCCTTCAATAATCATTAAGAACATGCCCTATAGACTTGCCTATATCTGATTGAAGCAGTTTCTCAACTGATTATTCTTCTTCTCAGATAACTCTAGCTGGTATCAACTTGACAAAACCAACCAACCAAACAAACAAACAAACAAGCAAACAAACCAGGGCACTCTATCTTCAGGTCATTTTCTTGTTATGTATGGCTCTACATCTAAAGTTTTCCTTTTTATAAGGATACTGGGTAATATTTGAGGCCTGCCCTACTAACCTCATTTAAAACCGATTTCCTCTTGTTTCTAATTTGGCCATGTTTCTAAATGAGGTCAGATTCTGAGCTAATGGGGGTTAAGACTTCAATATATAATATTTTGGAAGGGACACATTTGGATCAACAACAGATAGAAGATTAAGTAATGAAAAGGAAATGAGGAAATTTAGATGTAAATGTTGGCAGCACTGTAAAATACTTAATTGTAAAGGAAGCCAGATTCATAGATTGGAGAAGACACAGTTGGGGGGGTGGATCACAGAAGCAAGGAGAGAACTGAGCATGGTGTATTTGGAAAGATGGATGAGTAGAGGAGAAGTTAAAGATACAGGTAGGAAGATGAACCTAAATCTGGCAATACACAAGAAGTAGTATTGGGAACTCTCTTGAAAGTTGTAATCTTAAATCAGAAAAAGAGAACTTCCTCGTCTGAGGCTGGAGTGACATATATATATAGTGTCATATATATATGACACTAGAACTGGTAATGGCAGTAGAAGAGACAAGAGCCTTTAGAGTGGCATGTGAAGGTTAATTTTGATTCTCACTTTAATTAAACTGATGTGCTGGTTGGGATTGTGAAATTTCCTTCTGGGTGTGTCTGTGATACCATTTCTAGAAAAAGTAGGCAGGAACACCTATTCTGTATGTAGACAGCAGCATCCTGTATACTACTCTTCTGAGTAAAGAGCATTACCTCACTCTACTTCCTGACCCCTAGATTGGGAGCTGCTTGCTCTACTATTTCTTGTTGATCATGAGGTACTGAAATCATGATTCAAGATAAATCTTTCTTTCTTTAAGTTGTTTATATTAGATATTTTGTCACAGGGTTAAGAAAAGTTACTAATCTAAATGGTAAGAGCATAATTCTAGAGTTGGGCTGTATAAGTTCACATTTCAGTCCTATGTGTGGCATTTGGAAAGCTATTAACATCTGTCTGTGACCTTCACTTCATGTCTACAAAGGTTTCTTTTTGAGAATTCAGAATTTCAATGTGGTACACAAGCATTTGGCAATGTCATTATTATGGAAAGTCTGAGTGAAAATGAGTCATGGGGAGTGAGGTGCAAAACAGGTGAGCCTAAAAGAATGTGGTAAAAATTTGGAGTCACCAAGAATAACAGGATATGGAGCTACAAAATTCAATAGCACTTGGGGCATCACTGAGACTGTGAATATATTTTTAAAAACTGCAGTACATAGGGCCAAGCAGGTTTCATCAGTGCTGTTTAGTATCTACTGCTCTAATACCCGAGGAGATGGATTCCAGGATGATATATGGCTTAGTATTTTTCAGCTTTAGTGAATATGACAATTACTTAAAGTTATTAAATTATATGTGACCAGTGATATTATATTGTGCTTACTTAGTGATGTTGGAGTCAAACCCAGGTCCTTGTGCATGTTTAGGAAAATTCTACCACTAAGCTACAAAAAGGATCATTACAATATTTGATTTTGGTTTTTGTTTTCCTGATAGCTGCTGCTGCTGAAGATCTTTTATGTTCTTATTTATATTTTTATATCATCTTTAGTGAATTGTCTGTTCAAAGGTTTGCTCATTTTAATTGGGCAGATTGTTTTTGTTTTGTTACATTGTAAGAGTTCTTTACTATTTTATTGGAAGAAGTGAGCAAATGATTTAAATAAACATTTCTCCCAAAAAGTACTTGAAAATACCAGTAAAGGCCAGAGAAATTTCTCAACATCATTAGACACGAGAGAACAACATATCAGAATTTCATTAGGATAACCTATCTCCATCACTAAAGCAAAATTAAGAATAAAGATAACTAATTTTTTGAGAATGTTGAGAAAGTAGAATCTACATAGTGATGTTTGATGATTCCACTGCTTTGCAAATCAGTTTGCCAATTCTTCCAATTGTTAATAATTGGCATTACTGTATAATTTAATAATTCCATCCAAAGTTATATACCCAAGGTAAATGAAAACATAACTTCATACAAAAAAACTGTATGAAAGTTGATAGTGGCAATTTTATGATTTTGTGAATGAAATCAAGGGTCTCTAGCATGCTAGGAAAGTGCTTTACCCCTGAGCTACAACCGTAGTCCTTAATGTCAGTGTCATTCATATTATACTCAAAGTAGAAATACCCAAATATTTATCAACTGATGAGGGGATGAATAATGCAAATATCCATAAAATGTCATATACTTTGACAATAAAAAGCAACTGTGTATTTGGCAGCATGTGTAGACCATGAAAATATTATCAAAATGAAATAGTCTAGTAAGAGAAAGACAAAACATATGATTGAATTTATGTGAAATGTTCAGAACGAGAAAACAAGTTTGTGTTTGCATTGGAGTGGTGAGTAGTTTAGAGGGTGACAAGGGTATAGTGATTTCTGGGCTGTAATGAATTGTTCTACAATAGATCATGGTAGTAGTTACAAAACTATGTGAAAGTGTATTATTTTAGGGTACAGTATTTAATTTGTTGTCTATTTTAATTAAATAAATTTATGGGTTATATGCAATAATACTATATGTGTGTGTGTGTATACACACACACACAATGATCAAATTTGGGTAGTTAGATATGAATGAATTGTATGGTATGTAAATCATATCTCCGTAAAATCGTTATAGAAGGTCTATATGAGTGTAATAGGAAGTTGGTTGGAAAAGACAAGGCTAGAGGCCCAAGGGCTTCTTGGAAGTGAGGTCACTTTTCCTGGAGAGATATGAACAGAGGTCTATTCACCACAGACAAAGCAGTGACAATTGGTCACTTAAACCACTGTACCCAAATCTACCTTCACAAACTGATGAGTTATTGGGGTACTTAAAGCAGCAGTAATGGTTCAGGGATTACTTACAGGAACATGGATAATTTAAAAAAAACATTGAAAACTTCAGCCTATCATAGGTGATGACTCATCAAATTTGCATTCTTGGAGCTTCCTGTATAGTCTCCTCATTTTTAGCAGTTGTTACTGTCTATGTAATCTCTGATGGTAGGTATTTGTGAATCTTGAAAGCATCTAGAGGAAAGATATGAGTCAATGGTTAAGAGCAAGTATTCCTCTTCCAGAGCACGTGAATTCAGTTCCCAAAATGCACACCAGAAAGCTTACTACCATCTATGGCTCCAAAGCATGGCATGATGCTTTCTTGTCTAAGTGGCCATCAGCACTATGTTGACATACTCCCTGTACATATGAATTTAAAATAAATCTTAAAAAATGAAGCATAAGCCGGGCGGTGGTGGCGCATGCCTTTAATCCCAGCACTAGGGAGGCAGAGGCAGGCAGATCTCTGTGAGTTCTAGGCCAGCCTGGTCTACAAGACCTAGTTCCAGGACAGGCTCTAAAAGCTACAGAGAAACCCTTCTCGAAAATCAAAAAAAAAAAAAAAAAAGAAGTATATTGTAGAGATAGAATCATAAGACTTGTACTTCATTGGATGTTGAGTGGATGTTAAAGTGGCAAGGAAAATTAAAGTTTTGAGTCCTGGCAACTAGGGGAATAGGTATGCTATTTCTCAACATCAAAGGCACAATTTGGAGAAAAGTTTTGGAGAGAATTAAATTTATAACAATTTTAGGTTGTCTTAGGTCCTGAAGATTGAAGCTAGGGCTTCCTACATAGTAAGATGCTCTGCCACTGAACTGTAACCCCCAACAGAAAATTTCCATTTTTATCTGCTATTAGGATAGTATGAAAATGATATCTAATATTCAATTGCAATTTTGAGGTGAGAGTTTAGTAACAAGGTAGGTCTGACTTGAAGTTGTTAAGATTTTTCAAGACGAAGATCATACTATGTAACTGAAATCTTCCATAGAGTCTTGAAGAAAGGGATGAGATGAGCGCAGAGCTTATGGAAACAGTTTCATTCAGGAGGCAGCAAGCAGAGAATTAAGATGAACAAAGAAGACAAATGATACAACATCATAGCCCCTGAAAACAGCGGCAGGACTGCGTCATCATAGAATTAAGCCTGAACTTCTCTGCATAGAGAGGCTAGAAGTTTTTTTCCAAGCAGAGAGAAAAAAAATCTAACGAAGTAAAATGGAGTTTGGTATGAGAATGCTGGATGTGGCTCTTGAGGGTGCTGAGGCTCACCCAGTGTAGCCTTTAGAAATAGAGGGAAATGTCTTACTTGCGCCAATGAGACGTTCCTTACTACCCTTCTTAGGTGAAGTAGTTACTTACCAGTGGAACATCCCAGAAAGATCTGGTCCTGGACCTGGTGATTCTGCTTGTGTTTCCTGGATTTATTATTCTGCAGTGGAGCCCATCAAGGTAAAGAAAAAAATTGAATATTGAAAGAAGGATCCCAGAAATGGGCAAACTACCTGGCAAAATGACAACAAAAGGTGTGGTTAAAAGAAACAAACAAAAAACAACCAACCAACAAACAAACAACCAAAAAACAGCTCTTAACACCTGGGTTTTGAGGAAATGTATTCAAATGCTTGCCTTATTTTAATAGTCAGGAAGAGGGATGAAGGTAGTCTGTGACACCGAATACTTGTCATGAGGATTTTCTTTTTTGTCTCATGTTTTTGGATCCTGTAAAACAGTATATTCTCATATTTTTAAAAATGCGTATAGTTGTCAGGAAATTAGGGGCCTGTTGCAAATTTAGCTCGAATGGCTTTGGAATAACTATAATAATGTCATGCTGCCTCTTTCTGGAGAATGAATTTAGTCTATCTAGACAGATAATCTTGCAAGTCTTCAGCAGTATGTTATGTCTACTCTATTATGGATATTTTTCTTGGAGTTATGGATGATGCAAATGTAAGGTATCGTCCCCACTTGCAAAGTCCAGTTGTGCAAAAGGGAAGCAGAGAAGGTGTCAATAAGGAAGAAACCTGTAATCTGGACTTTGAAATCTAAATGAGAGTGTGCCATAGATAAGGAGTTTGTTGGAAGAAGGGCATTGCAGGCATAGGAAACTGCCTAAAAAGGCGTTAGGTTGGTACATTTAAAAATTAATGAATAATTCAATCTAGCTAAAGCACAAGTTATACATCACATCTCAACTATATCTTAAATGAATACAAAGCATTTATGATGAAGTGCTAATGGGCTTAGCGTGAGCTTATTTGTGACTCAACTCTCTACAAAGTACTACCATCCAGGAATAACCTCATGCCTTTCTCCCTTCATCAGGATATGTATAGTGGCCTGGTGGGACCCTTAGTCATCTGTCGAAAGGGCATCTTGGGACCCTATGGAGGCCGGAATGATATGGACCGAGAATTTGCCTTGTTGTTTTTGATCTTTGATGAGAACCAATCTTGGTATCTGGAGGAGAATATCGCAATTTATGGGTCACAAGAGACAAAGCATGTTGACCTACAGAACAAGACTTTCTTGGAGAGCAATAAAATGCATGGTCTGTAGAAAAGGAGCTACTCTTATTTCAAAGTAGTCTGCACTGTTTTCAGGAGATGATCTGCTAGGCTCATCTCTATCTGTGGGTGCATAATTCTGGAAAGGATGAGAAAGTTGGACAGTGGAATGGAAATGACTTAGAAAAAAAAACCTTTCTTATTATTCTACACATATATTTGTAAAACAAATACATGGTTCAGGTTAGATGAAGTGCCCAGAAAGAAGGAAGCTTACTCTGTAAAATTATCATTATGAAACAAGCAATAAATTTAAACATACTAGATAAGGGAAGATGGACATCTATGGCCCTATATATACTTAATTAGCCTATCTAGACAGATAATCTTGGTAAGTGGCCCTCCATTTCAAAATTTCGAGTTTGTTTTCCTCTCAAAAGCTTGATATTTAATCATCACTTTAAATTCTGGATTGCTTTTGTCAATATAGACAAATGAAGGACAACTTGTCAGTTTTCCTACTATTAAAGTAAAATTTAAATGTGCATGGAGGAGTTGGAGAAGCTAGCCACGGAGAATAGCACACAGAGCTATGTTACATACAATCAAGAACTTTTTGATTCTTGAATGGATCTGGGGTGGGAGAATTGTATCATCAAACCTTCTTTGCTCTAGATATCTGGTAGCTTTTCACAAAAAAAGAGAGAGAAAGTTGCGAAAGAGAGGGAGGGCATAAGTGCAATGGAATGTAAGAAGTGATCTCCCCCGAGCACTTCTCGCCCAAGATTTCTTTGATCTGAGAGTGAGGTGCAGCTTTGATAATGACTCTAATGGAACTCAAAAGTAGCATCCCATTGTCCTACAGATTTTATCTATTTCCCCTTGATGGAAAGATGAGTGATTCACACTAGAAGGGATGATTCACAACTTTACAAAGTGAACTTTTTTCGTTTCTGTTAAATCAAGGAAATAAAATGGACTAGAACTAAGAGGAAATGAGGGCAAAGATAGGTCCTCCCAATTCGGGATTTGGCTAATGCCCACTTTTATCTACTCAGGTGTCCATTTTTCCAAACTTCAGCTATCACTCTACCTAGCTAGCTAAATAGCAGGTATTTTTAAACATATTCTGAGCTATAAATACAAAGAAAAAATAATGCTGTAGGCCAAAGGACAAGTAAATAATTTGCTAACTTCTCTTCTACATTTCTGAACGAGCTGAAAAATATAAATGGTTAAGATAAAATATGAGCCTTATTACCGAAAATGCTAATTGGAAAACTGAATTTCATTTTATAACTAAATATGATTGCTGATAGCTTTCCTTGCAAAGGATAGGTTTTCTAAATTATCATTGACATCAATGGACAACAAAATTTTTCTGCATTAAGAGAGGCAGGAGCTTACCAGAACCAATTAGTGAACCAATTTGCACCCTTTTCTATGATCAAAGAGATAAAACCTCTACAAGTGGGTGAGCCAAGCAATTTGGTTTTTGTTTTTAGCCAAATCCACAATTTGATGTTGGTAGACATAGAGAAATACTGTAGCTGTTCCCTTTCATTATTTTCCCTCTTGAAGAGTAGAGTAAAAATTGCCTCTCATCTGTGAGAAAATGAGATGTGGAAGGAAATTGTTTTGGGTAAAATCCTACCAATATGAGTTAATGTAACCATGAATAGTTCAGTGTAGCATAGGATGTGATGTATAGGATGTGATTTTGGAAGACAACGTGTTAAATAAAACAATGTATATTGTAGTCTGAGTTATCTGTTTGTGGTTTTGCAAGTGTGCCAGGAAGCTATAGCACTGTAGTATATAAATTTATTTTCTGCTATTAGTAACCCGAGACAAGTTGGCAACATAAGCTTTCACACCTTAAAAGATAAATAAACCTAGAAGACAGATTTTGGAGAGTTCTAATGAATCATGCTGAGGAGTATTGAAGGAGTTCAAAGGGGGAAGGTGATATAAGAAATTGAGGTTACATAGAGGAGCTTAGGAAATCAGAAAAGTTTTCTTAAGGGGGTGAAATTTTAAAGAGACATAATAAGGAAGCAATTTTTACGAGAAGGAAACTCAGAAGCCTAAGGATTCAGACATGTATAGACCGAGTGGATAGCGGTGAAAGAGAACCACTCCACTAACTGGAATCGATAGTGTGGGTAGTTGGAGGTGGACCTGGGAAGCTGATATGGAGGTATATTTTAAATGAACTTATTGCCGTGGAGTTGTTGTCTGGGAAAGGGAGGAGCCCTTACGTTTTTGAACTTCAAAATAACATGATCAGAATAATTGCTTAGAGATAACTCTGATATCATTATTGTGGAAGGTACATTCCATAGAGTGATGTAGCAAGTTAGTAGCCTATTGCTATCATCAGAAATGATAGGAAATACACATAAGACAGTGGCAAACTGTAAATAAAAGAAAAGATATGAGACATTTTCTTCTTTTACAGCCATCAATGGGAAACTCTACGCTAATCTCAAGGGTCTTACTGTATACCAAGGAGAACAAGTAGCCTGGTACATGCTAGCCATGGGTCAAGATACTGACATTCACACTGTACACTTCCATGCGGAGAGTTTCCTCTATCAGGTGAGCTGAAATATGGTTGAGCCCCACAGGGGTGATTCAAACGATGCCTTAAGAGTCATTGCAGAAGGCAATGGCAAGGAATAAGGTAATAGTTAAGGAATATGAAGGTTTATGGTATGGAACATCTAGTAGGGGATTCTAATAAACTGTGTACTCCAAGGTAGTCAATTTTTGTAGGATTTAGCTTTTCCTTCTGATAAGAAAGAGAATGTCTCACTTAAAGGTAAGTAGATGGAAGGAACCAGTTTTACTGTATCTGAGCCAAAGACTTTAGATTCAATGAGCAATGATCTTAAGAGCAAGGAATTTCAAATATTCTTCAAAATCCCTGAAAGTCTTGAATCCATCACAACAAGAGTTTAAGTTCAGGATCTACATAGAACAACACATGGTTGTGAAAAAGTTTTAATCTTAGGAAAAGAGCACAGAACTGGAGACATTATTGTAGACTTAGAGATTTAGAACTATTTTGACTGGGGTCTTGGCAAGGAGAAACTAAGCTGGATTCACTTCTAAAGGAAACATGTGGCTCCTTCTTAGAAATCAGAACTTTATCCAGACTCTCCAGGTTTTAGCTTACAGAAAATTTCAGAGAAACCAGATTTGAACCCTCTAAAAAAACTGGTAACATCTTTCATCTGTGGCACTTTATGAAAAAGTAGGAGAACAGTGCTGTGTTGTTTTAGTTTGCATGATTAGATTCTAGGAGAGATAAATGAAATGGACCTTTGATGTTTCTCATTGGCGCAGACATTTTGGAGTCTTAAGAACCTAAAAAAGACACCATAGACTTTTAGTTGCTATAAACTGTAAATTGGTTCCTCATTTTCACTACTCCCCATCATCTTTATTACAGAATGGACACAGTTACCGGGCAGATGTTGTAGATCTTTTCCCAGGGACTTTTGAGGTTGTGGAGATGGTAGCCAGCAACCCTGGGGCATGGTTGATGCACTGCCATGTGACTGACCATGTTCATGCTGGCATGGAGACCATCTTTACTGTGTTGTCTCATGGAGGTAAGACCCAAATCCCCCAAGTGTGTTATTTTCTAATCTTTTTTCTAGTCTGTAGAGAACAAGTAATGGTACGGAACCACTTGAACTTCCCCTACTGGCTCAGAAGAACCAGGTTTTATCATAGAGCAGGGCCCGTGTATAGGATTTCCCCAAGCTGCATTTCTCCTCCTCCCGTGTGAGTTTATTACATTTGCAAGGGAGGGCTCTTTGCTAGTGTAGGTTTACCACCCTTTGGCAAAAAAAATTATTTATTTATTTATAAATTCATTTAAAGTCTAATAGAGGTACTATTTCAAGGAAATTACTAGTGAAGGCTTCTTTGATGTGG
The DNA here is from genome assembly GCA_004026605.1 of Ondatra zibethicus. Classification (NCBI taxonomy): domain Eukaryota; kingdom Metazoa; phylum Chordata; class Mammalia; order Rodentia; family Cricetidae; genus Ondatra; species Ondatra zibethicus. The sequence continues at coordinate 62,338 of PVIU01008914.1, read as the reverse complement.
TCATTGTCAATACAGACAAATGTGTGAGGCTTGGAAGATAGCTGAGTGGGCAACAGTGTTTGCAAGCAAGCATGAGAATCTAAGTTTGCAGTTATTTAAAAGAAGCTGGGTATAACCAAAATACCTGGAACCCAGGTCTGGCAGGATGAAGACTGGAAGATCCTGGGAGCTCACTGGCTAGTCAGCTAAGCCAAACAGCAAGTTCTGGGTTCAGTGGAAGACTCTTATCAATGAAGCAAAGGTTGGAAAGTAGGAAGAAAGACATCCAGTGCCTCTAGCCTTTGAATGCTTTGGCAGGAGCACACATACCTGCACAAACACATGTGAGCATATATACAACAAACACATCACACACACACACACACACACACACACACACACACACACACACACACACACACACACACAGAGAGAGACATGCTCACTGATCCACACCCCAGATTGTAGTGAATCCTTTTCTAAAGAGAAGAAAATAATTCTAGTGGATACTTTATTCATGGTTTCGTGAAGGTTGTGAATGGCAGTTCTTCAGAATTGTCTCTGTCTGAGATAAATGGTAAATGTCTTACTTCAGAATTGTCTCTAAGTTAAATGGTAAATGTCTCACTCTTCTACATGAACTGTGTCCAGGGACCAGCACTATTTTCATTCCAAGAAGCCTTCTTAGATCAATGTATATTTTTACTTTGTTTTTATTTTTAATATTATGATATAATTATAGCATTTCTCCTTTCCCTTTTCTCCCTCCAAACCCTTACATATAGTCCTCTTTCCTCTTTTTCAAAGTCATGACCCCTTTTCTATTAATTATTATTGCACGTATGTATCTATATCTATATATACATTTATTTTCCTAATTATAACCAGCTCAGTCCCTGTGATGTTACTAGTATGTATGTTTTTAAAGTTTTTTCATATATCATCCTGATCTGGAAAATAATGGTATTAGAGTAGGTATTCTGAGATTGGCAGCCACTGACTCTATCAAAAGACATAGAGAGGGAAGATGCCTTTGACAATTCAAACAGATTTAGTCAACTGGAGTACAGAATACAACTCTGCTCTTAATGGAAGAAGACAAAATGATAGTGTGTATGATTTCTCATATCATTAAAAAGTTTTTCTCTGCCAAATCTTAATGCTAGAATATTGCTTCTGTTGCTTTTACTTATTACTCTGGTACAATTCCCCAGAACCCAGTTGTCATTTTTCTGTCACTCCATAGACCAGAAGACACACACAATCAAGGTGCTATAGATTCATATAAGCTTTGCTCATGTTGATTTCGAAGGTCTTGTTCTGTTGGTGTCCTCCATGCCCTCTGGCTCTTACACTCTTTCTGCTGCCTCTCACTTGGTGTTCCCTGAGCTCTGAGCAGGGAGGGATTTGCTGGAGATTTCCCATTTAGGGCTCAGTCTTCCAAGGTCTCTCATTCTCTGGCTGTGGTTCTCTATATTTGTTCCCAAATGCTATAGGAGGAAATTTCTCTGGTAATGGTTGAACAAGGCACTGATCTATGAATATGGCAGAATATCATAAGGGATCATTTAATCACGATGCTTTTTGTTGTTTTGTTTTCCTCTTTTAGACCAGTATTATTTAGTTTATCCCTAGGTCACTAGGCTATCTAGTCTTTGGTTCTTGGTCACCCAGGTAGTACTGGGTATGGGTTCCATTTCATGGAGGGAGTCTTAAGTCAAATCACGTGTTGGTTGGTTACTCCCACAAGTTTTGGCCACCATTGCTCTAGTGTATCTTGCAGACAGGATATCATTGTATATCAAAGGTTTTGTGGCTGACTTGCTGTTTATGTTTCTCTTTTGAGAGAATGCAGAGTACATTTCTGTGCCAAAGATGGGGCCCTTGCACCAACAACTCAATTAGATGTAGCCAATCCTGGTACAGGAAGCTTTGTTTGGTGACAAAAGATGGCCAGTTGGGACTCTGCCTCCCTTGTTATTTGGCTGTTTCATTTAGATCACCTTCATATATGTATTTTAGGAAGTTTCTACTGTATTAGTTTTATACTGCCCCTCGAATGTCACTTAATTTTAGCTGTTATCCCTCCCACAACTGTCATCTACTTGATCCTTCTGTTTTAGACTCCCCCATCCTTGTCTATTCTACATCCATTTCCTAATGAGATCTCTTTGTTTATACCTACCCTCTGTGGGTCTGTGGATTGTTGCTTAGTTATCACTGACTTATCAGCTAATATTCACATATCAATGGATATTAACATGTTTGTCTTCCTGGGTCTGGGTTACCTTATTCAGGATGAATTTTTTTTCTAGTTCCATTCGATTGCATTCAAACTTCATGATGTCATTTTTTAAAAAAGATGAGTAATCCTCCATTGTATAAATGTACTACATTTTCTTTACCCATTCTTCTGTTGAGGGACCTCTAGGTCGTTTCCAATTTCTAAAAAGGCCATTTCTTGGATAAAGTTTCTGATGAAGCTATGAGGTACATGAACCACATCTAAGATGAAGGATTAATACAATAGTGGAGGAAGATAATCTTTCTATTGTGATAAGAGAAGAGACAGAAAAAAAAAAGAGGATCAGTGTGTAAGTTTAAAAGAATGTCTTGACAAGCAGATTGTCTGCCTCATGTTCTCTTTATTTCTCTGTGGCTCAGCTGATAGTCATCTGCTGAGGGGGAGCTATTGGAGGAAATTGGGAGAAGTGTTAGGGTAGCTACTTTGGGGTGAGAAATAAAGTCAGTATTGCCTTATAGCATTGAGGGCTTAGTTAAAATTAGACAGGGAGAATCCAAGTCTCTATATGCATATGACTTTTTCTGGTGGTATTCAGCATATTGGGTAAATACAAGGCAAGGAAAGTTACTGTGATTCCCTATGTTAGTGTTTGAAGTTATAGACCATGGATTCTAAACTTGTCATTAGTAGAAGAGAAGATATGGATGAAATGGGTAGGTCTGGGAAGCCAAATGGTTTAGGAATAAAATGTTTATTGAGGGGAGAACAACAGAATTTTTGCTACCAAAACAATAACCATTAAAAAGAGATTTTTCTTAGTATTGGGATTTCTGCAATGGTGCCGGTCTGGATGAGCAATCCAATATGATCATGATTTAGCACGAGGGCTTGAACTGGAGTAAAGATACAAGTGACTGGAATAAACAGTCTGATTCCTGGGACGGAAATGAAGAAGGACTATACTAATAATCAAAAGCTTCCATGGAGGAAGAGAACTACTGGTTAAGAATAACAAGAAATGTTTTCCGTTTTTCTGTCTGGTTAATGTGATCCTCAAAAGCAATCAGTCTTTACTAAAATGGGAGAATCAATATTTGAACAGCACACCCTCAGAAAATAGTTCCACTTTATTGAAGAAAGACAGAATTATTATTATTATTATTATTATTATTATTATTATGAGACAGGATTGAATGTGTAGAGAAGCACATTTGACAGAGAGCAGGGGCTTTCTAAAGGGAGGCTGGGAAATGGTGGAAGAGAAGTAACATAGTATTCAATAGGAATAGAGAAAGGGACAAGAAACACAGAAGTAAAGGCAGAGGGCTAAGTTAGATTTTGGCTGCCTAGGTCTGTGCACTTGCTCTTGTTTCCTGTGACCAGTCAAAACCAAATTAACATTTTATTATTGATTTTTACTAACAAAATTTCTTATTGACAGTTTCATGCATTCTGTTAATATATTTGGCTTACTTGTCTCCCTTTAACTACCTTGTTCCCTGCCATCCTCCCTCAACCAGTCCCTTTCTCAGATTCATGACTTTTAAGTTGGTTTGGTGACATTCAGTTTAATCAGAGCCATCTATATGACCATTGAATTGGAACTATTTGTTGGAGCCTGGTGAGATCCTCAGTGGGTACTTAACTGAAGGCAATGGTCCTCACTCTCCCTGAATTTTTCTGTATCAAAGGCCAACCATGAGGGGTAGAGACCTGCGTTCCTCCTCCATCTGTGCCTGGCTGTTGACAGTGCCGTTCTTGTGCAGATCCGCCGCAGGGAGCCGCACCTGCTTTGACTTTGTGATTGCAGGGACTTTGTCTTGTTCAGGAGATGATCTTTTGCAGTCCTTTTCCGTGTCTTCCAGCGGTTCCATTCTTCATGACATTTCTTCCCCAGTGTTCCTCAAGCCTTTCCATGGATAGCACAAATGTGCTGTTTAGGGCTGAGCATCTGCACAGCGAAGGCCTCTCCTTTCATTATTGTTCACAGGAAAGAGTCTTCTTTCTTTAAAGCTGAGAGTATCATATGTCTAGAAGGATAAATGGAACTGTTTAGGAAGTGGCTTGATGCTATGTTCATTTACCCCCCCACCACCACACAGGACCTATGATCTGCCCTACTATGGATTTTTGACTAGGTTTTAAGTACTAGGCATGGATTCCCTTGTTCACTTAGAACAGATATCAAATCCAATCAGAGAGACCTTAAAGTAGTAAATTCCAAAAAGAAATTGTTTCAAGTAATGCAATTATCCCATAGAAATCCTATCGATAGGTACAAAGAATAATAGGATTAACCTCTTGTCTTTTCCCACAGAACATTTAAGTACTATGACTACCGTTACCAAAGAAATTGGAAAAGGTATGTAGAATGATGCATATATACTGAGAAATTACATGTCGAGTGTGTGTGTGTGTGTGTGTGTGTGTGTGTGTGTGTGTGTGTGTGATACTTCTAGCAAGACTAAACTTCGGCACCGTAATATAACAACTTAAGATTTCTGTAAGTTGTCAGAAGCCAATGAACTAGGATTTAGTGCCCCTCGACATGTTTATTCACCTTGTGTCTTCCCCATAACCTCTGGATTGGGGAAACAGTCACATAGAAAGCTGTAACCTTAGCACACGAACTATTTTATGAGGGAGAAGAAAATTCCAAATCCTGCTAGGTTGGACCCAAAAGAGTTGTAGCCAAAACAAGGATTCCTACATAGACAATGTGAGATGAGAACAAATACCAGATGTCCATTAACAACTACTTTTATTCTTTTATTTTTCATCTACAGAATACCAAGGAATTGTAGCTTGGGAACCATTCATTTTTTTCCCTTTGAGAACATACAGATTCTTTTCCTATGATGCCCAGGTCAAAATTATTCTTTACTCCATTTGTGCCTTTTACCAGGAAAGATTCAGAAAGTTGTGTGAAGTACAAGGACTATTAGACCCATGTGTGCTATCATGCCTGATATCCCCACACTTGGGAAGTGGAACAGGAGAATCACTGGTTCTAGACAAACCTAGACTCATAGTGAGATCATGTCACAAAAGACTAAAAAACTCACCTAAAAGCAACACTAAAGAGTATCAGTTTACTCTGGAGATTTTCAGCTCTACTGAAAACCAGCTTCTCATTAGCAAAGCCCCTGTCATATACTCATGAATTGTCATATACTCATGAATTGTTGGCCATGGACTGGGATGTGTGCTGGAGAAGTTAGAGGAAGCTGAGGTAAGGTTGAAAGGGCACTGCACAGATCACATTTCCTTCAACTCAAGTAACCTAAGGTCCTAGTGTTTATATGTGTGTGTGTGTGTGTGTGTGTGTGTGTGTGTATGTGTGTGTGGGGGGGTGGGGGGTGTGAGAAAGAGAGGAAGAGTGTGTGTGCATATATACACACCTGTATATATGTGTGTATACATTTATCATTTTTATATATGTGTATATATACATATACATTTGCACATGTGCATATGTGTATATAATATGTACATATTTGCATACATATACATAAATATTATATGTACATTTCTCATAAACTCTCACTTGAGGAAATATCTGGCAAAATTGTAGGTCTAACAAAACTCGCTAATTTTCTAAATTGGAAGTTTGTTCAGGGTCACAAGAAGACTAAATGCCAGAATGTAAATCAGAACCAGAATGCTTTTCAGTTTCTATTTGAACTCATTACTTTGCATCTTCTTTCAGTTCTGTGAGTACAGTCATTCTTCCAATTATGCATTCATCAAACAAGTGTCAATTACCAGGGCACAAAACAAATAAGACATAATTGCTACTTTCCAGTTCCTAAAAATGGAATGAGACACAGAAACAATAATTGTAATGTGAGATGCTGTGCACAGAATGGGTAAATAGCAATACTATCTTATAATTATTATATATTTGCTGTTTACCAGGTGCCATGCTAAATATTTCATGCATATTATTAACTCATTCAAATCTGATAATAATCCCCTTTGTTAGGAATGGTCATCATTATCTACATTTTGCTAAAAGAGTAAACTACGATTCACTAGGGATTGATTCATTTAGCCCTAGGTCACAGACTAGATAAACCATAGGTTCAGAAAGAATACAGCCAGTTTGGAACCCTAGAGAAATGCACCACTAATTGTCCAAATGAATTGCAGATATGTAACTTTTAACATGGAGTTACAAAGAAAAAGAAAAGTTGGAAATTATTCAGGCAAAGTAAGATACATGAACAAAGGCAGAACCTATAGAGGTGCCATGTTTACAGGAAATAAAGGTTGAGTTACTGTGGTTGGAAAATATCAGATAAGACTAGAAAGGTAGTTTAGAGCCTGAATGAGAGGGTTGGAATGTGTGACTTGAAATTCTGAGCTTTGCCATGTAGATCAATTAAGGACAGTGAAATGTTTATATGAAAGGAACAATCACAATCATCAGAAAAGATCTAGCTGAAATTACTATTAACATGATCTGTACAGATGGGAGTCCAGACAGCGTGGTGGTAAGCTGTCACAGTCTAATGGCTAAAGTGAATGTTGATAAGTTGGATTGACTCAATGTTCTTCATGAAGTTTCACTTATTTCTTCTAGTTCTACTCTCTGGGTCCATGTAGATCAAGTCTATTTTTTTTTCTATAGCATAAGATTTTAAGTATTCTCCAGTGACTCTTAGGACTCCCAATGGGCAAAAAAAATGGTTCACCACTGATCGACAAAGAGAGCTTCCAGCTGTGATATTGTAATTATATGAATTATCTGATTATAAATTTAAAATCTATCTTCATCAGCTGGTTTGAGGAATGGGGACAGGTCTTCTGTCCTATTTTCATGGACTTATTTGTCTAGAAGATGCCTGTAAAAGGTAATCTCATGTCTGGATATCCCTTTCCTCTTCCTCCATTTCAGCAGTGATCCTAAGAGACATTGGAGAAGACAATGTGAAGCTGCTGGGCATGAAGATTACCATAAAGGATGCTGAGATTCTGTCTTCTGTTTTGATTGGCATATGTGTAATTCTTCTTCTTGTTGCTCTGGCTCTTGGTGGTGTAGTCTGGTACCAGCATCGACAAAGGAAGCTTCGGCGCAACAGGAGGTCTATTCTTGATGATAGCTTCAAGCTTTTGTCTCTCAAGCAATAATAGCTGAAGCCCAAAGATATCTTCAGAATACACATCTGGAATGTATCCCATGCTCCCAGGAAGCCATGTACTAGCAGGAAACACTTTTGTCAAGGGATAGGGGTAGTGGAAAGGCAGAGGATGGAATCAAAATTATTTGCTGTTTATTTATTTACATGGAAATCATATGCTCTCACTTTTTCTTAATTTTCCTTGCAACCTGAGGTAGTTAGGATTAGGTAAGTTCCTTTGTATACAAATTTCAGTAGCTAGGATATGTCACCCTTCAGTATTGTAAGGTACGGAAATTCCTAGAACGTAATTGTTCTCACAGAATAGATACCAAGAAGGTGTCTAATTAGGCTTTTATTTCCAGAACCTAGCTAGACAAGTATACTTTTAGTTGAGGCCAAATGATGAGCCACAAAGATAACCCATAACTAAATAAAGGACCAAGAACATAAGCATTATGGAAAATGAGAGGGAGGGTGGGGAGTAGGAATTGAAATTACTCTTTAATTATCTTTGGCAATAGACTATTTAGGTGAAAAGGCTGTGGTTGTATGAGTACCTACAACCTCTGGAACCAGAAACATCTGTAAAACAGTTCTTCAGGTTTCTTCAGAGTGGTACTGAAGGGACTTTGGAGTGATCTCTGCACGTTTGAGGTGGTGAATCCTATTCATTAAAGTACTTATTAAAAGATTGGAACACAGGATTTGGTGATTTTGATGATTCCCATGGCAACTGGGAGGTGGAATTGCAAATTAAACAAAAGAATTTCAGTGATCCAGGGAGGCAAATTATAGATCTAGACACCCTTTGTGGATCCCAGAGATTTGTGTGCTTTCTTAAAGTAAGCCTCCATGTCAGAGAAGTAACATCATAGAGAAGTTCTATGGGTGCTAAACATTTTTGGAATGTCAAGAAAAGTGGCTAGAGAAGGCACTGAGACAAGACCCACACCTGTCCACTGGACAAAAAGAGGTAGATGCATGCAAGGTGATTTGGTTGGTAGGGATGTCTATGGGGATACGAGAGACATGTTTGCAGTTTGTAGACATCTTCATCGAACAGAATCATTCCTTCCTGTACCTTACAGCAATATCTCTTTCTTAGCAGCATGTTCAATCCTCTCTGAAACTTTGATCAGAAAGCAAAGGCAGGAAAAAGGAATGGAGTAAGAGAGCCCATTGTCACTAGAGTTTCCACATGGCAAATGGAGAACAGAAGGGGCATCATGGAGAGTAATGATAATAGCAATGCAATGGGAATATAGCCTAGTGGCAAAGTGATTGCCTAATAAAAGAGAGTCCCTGGGTTGAAAAAAAGACACAAAGGAAACAAAACAGAAAACAGAGTAATAACGGAGGTGTGTAGTGATCTTCCTACAAATAGCAAATAATTCTAATTCCTGATTAGATTGGATTTGTTTTGGTTCATTAAAGTGGAGATTAAATGATTTTACTTAGGGTGACTCAGCTGCAAATTGAGTGGAGACTCAAATTTTCATGTCTTTGACTCCAAAAAGGTTCTATTCTCCCTCTGCCATGGAAACTTCTTATTATTCTTTGTCATTCTTTTGCACTTGATTTCAAATTGTGAGGTTGCCTAGCAACTTGTTTACTTAGCAACCCACAGAGTTGGTTTCCTGTTGCCATAGGATGCTGCAGGTCAGAGGCCAGAGATGAAAACAAAGACCAGAATAATGTGTTTTACTCATCCATGCTTTCTGGGGAATTTCTGGAAATCTAGGTACCATATTTACCCATTATCCTGTTTTAGAAATAATATGCCTTCTTTGAGAGAAATTATTCTACACACTTAAAAGGTATTTTGTAGACTCTTAACCAAAGTGTACATGGCTGACTGTGGCAATGCCCAAATAAGAGTCAGAAATGAATGGGAGGTTTTATTGACTTATATACACCTTAGGCTTATGTGTCCCACAAACACTGTCATACTAAAATCTCTTTCTGTTCTTGGTCGAAGGTCACACTTATAACAATTTAAACATTCAGGAGACTGCAATTCTTGTCACTTAGGTAGCTAGATTTACATAGCAAAGATACTGCCGTAATTATTTTTAAGTGTACCAGTGTTATTTCTTTTTGAATATATGTTACCCAGGGCCATCCTTTCTACATGGCAGAATTGTGGCAGAGCAAGATGGTACAGAGGTTCCTTCATCTTCTTGTTCCTTCATCATTCCTGTCAAAGGTGTTTTAGGTTTGATTAGAATTCTATCTCCTTGATGTGGAAAATTACCCAACTCTGTTCTAGGAACCTGAATTCAAGATGCTCCAGCTAATTTATCTTGGCTTCTGTTAAACTGCCTGCTTATGCAAACCTCCCCTTCCAGCTAATTAGCTTTTGTTAAACTGCTTGCTAGTGCACCTGCTGAGCCAGGTAGTAGGTTATGGTTTGTCCTTTAAAAACCCCTTACTCTAAATTGCAGTGCTATACTTGGGTCCTGAATATCTGAGTGTAGTCCCAGCTGGCTGGAATAAAGACTTTCAATTGGATATAAACAGTGTCTGAGTTTTCTTCTCTGGTGGGCTCCCTGTAACAGCATTTGTTTTTCCTGATAGGAACATAGAAGACTTAATGGCAGACTAGACCTCAGTGATCACTGTCACCCTATGCTGCTCCAACTCTAGCTGCTCCTTAGAAGTATATAGCTTTGGTATAGGAATCAGGGCCAAATGACTGATCAGCCCTGGTGAATAAGCATTCACATTTTAGCATCATAAATTTTACTCTTCTCTCTCAGGCCTGGCGAACATGCTACTGATCTTTGAGGTGTTTTGTAAGTAGTGCTACTCAGGCTAAGTTTTACATGTATGATTTAATCTTTCCTAAGCAAAAATATTAGTAAGTCCTTTATAATATTAGTTTTTATCACTTTGAATTTCTTTTACAACAATTTACCACAATAAAGTGTTAGTATTTAAGCCTTTGCAAATTGATAGATGTAGCAGCAGCAGACAACCACCCTTTGATCTGTTGTTCATGTGGAGATTAGTGAAAACTGACTCTATTCCAGGGAACCTAGTCAATTAATGTTGGTAATTTTCACATAACTGGGAAGGCCTTAGTTCGCATATGTGAGACTTGGAGATATAGGTATGTCATGATGCATTTGAAAAGACTTATTTTTAAAATTATTTTGTAATTATGTGTATGTGTATGGGGGAATGGAGCAAGGCCAGAGGCATCAGACACTCTGGAGCTGGAAGTACCTATGATTGCAAGATATTGAATGTAGGTTTGGGAACCGAACTCCAGTCCTCTGCATGAGCAGTACTTGCTCTTAACCAATGAGACATCTCTGTAGCCAAACATAATACTTTTTTGGTTGTTGTGAGTAATTCTACCTCCAATCAAAACATGGACTCTTAGAGCCTTTGCTTTTACAAAAGGTTGTATTTTTTACTTAAGTTATTACAAATATGGATTTAAGGAGGTACTATGCAAAAGATAGTTAAATAGTATTCTCTTCTGTCAACATCAGTACAATAGTGTGTCGTGTTTGCTTTCTCTCCAATACGTCTTTAAAATATTTTATTTTTTAACAATTTTGTTTTACTTATTACTATTGTGGAGTGCATACCAGAGCCTGTATGTGAAGGTCAGAAAACAACTTTCAGAAATGGATTTTTCCCCCATCTGTGGGTTCAGGTGATTGAACTCACATTATCAGGCTTGTATGACAAGCAATTTTACCTAGTGACCCATCCTGCTGAACCCAAATATTTTTATTTGTTTATGTCTTTGTTGGTTCCCACTTCACTTAAAAGCTTAACTATTTGTTAACTTGGCATGGTGACTTATGCATACCATCCCAGCATTGAGACATAAAGGGTACAAGTTTAAGGTCATCCTATAGTGCACAGTGAGTTCCATACCAGCCTGGGCCACTGAATGAAACTGTTTCTCAAAACAAAGAGGGCAAAAAATTCAAAGCTGTTTGTTTCCTGGACTATTGTATTCTTTTCCTGCTGTTTTTCTCAGATTCTCTCCGGACTTACAATTGATTTTTCAGACAGAAAAGGGAGACTTCAAAAATATAATTAAGTCTCTAGTTTGAACAACATATTGTACGTTTAGATCTCCCCGAAGATAACTAGACCCTGGAGATAATTAAAGCGGCAACAACAGAAGAAGAAAGAGAAAATCAGTAAATAGGGACAGCAGGACTGAAAATGTAATGTTAGCTTTGCATTATACGACTCTCTACCTGGAACAGCCAAGTTGCAGCATACTTACACTCGAAACAAACAAGGTAGAACATTGTGATAGTTTGAATGAATATGGCCCCCATAGACTTATGTTTTTGAATCCCCAAAGGGAGCGGCACTGTTATGAATTATGGCCTTGTTGAAGCAGGTGGGCTTTGAGGTCTTATATGCTCAAGCTATGTCCAGTGTGATACACAGTTGCTTCTGTTCCCTGCAGATCATGATGTAGAATGCTCAGCTTTCTTTTTTCTAGCACCATGTCTGCCTGCACACTGTCCTGCTTTTCACCCTGAAGATAATGGAGTAAACCTCCAAAACTGTAAGCCACCCCAATTAAATGTTTTCCTTTATAAGAGTTGTCATGGTCATGGTGTCTCTTCACAGAAATAGAAATCCTAAGAAAAGCATAATCATGGAAATAGCCAACGAGTAACAGCAAATTGAGTGAGAGTGGCAACCTTTTAGAAACCCTGGAAGCTGGAAGAAAGTGTCGTAGTAGTTTTCGAATGAAGGAAGAAAAAGATTACCACATATGGTGGTACACACACCTAGAGTTTTAATGCTTGGAATGCAAAGTAGGGAAGACTGAAGTTCATGGCCAGCTTAGACTTTATTGAAAGTTGAAAGCTAGCCTGGATTACATACGGAGAAACTGATTCACTCCATCATTTCAATTCTGTATCTAGTGAAGAGTCTGCATTTTCTAGTATTGTGTATAGATACAATTCATGTAGTATGTACTATGTGACCTGACTTCTTTGTTGTATGTATTGGCATCTTGTTTTTGAAATAATTTCTGAGTTGTATTATATTGTGTGAAAATAATGTGATTTTTAAATTTTATTTATTGTGGACATTTGAGTTGTTTTTATCACAAAAAGGTGCATTGAACATTAATGTACAAAAAATTAGATGATATTCTGGAGCATACAATAAACATCATTAAACACAGACAAATTGATATCATACGGTTTGCTTTTTTAACTGCAGTTCAGCCAAACTAGAAATCAGTAGCTGAAAAAAATTACATTTAATACTTAAAAACTTAAAAATATAGTTTAAAAAGCTTCATGGATAAAAGAAAAAGTCTCACTGGCCATCCAAATATGATTTTAAGTTACAACCTGGAATTGAGGTCTGTGGGCACAAGCAACTCAATGGCATATCAAAATTTAACAATAGTTGTGACTCTATGCTGCACCCCCCCCATGAGCTGCCCATTAGAAGTTATGTCCTTGGGGATGGGAATCAGGGCCTAATGGCTAGTTGTTAGTGAGGGCTGTATCCTTTGTCATAGGAATGGAGCCTAATGGCTAGTCAGACCTGGTGAATAAACATTTCCATTATAGAGTGCTCAATTTCTCTTATCTCTAATAGGTCTGTCTAAGACTCTTAAATAAATTTATCAGTAAATCCTTTATATTACCAATTCTTTCACTTCTACATCATTATTATTATAGATCATAAGGCTATTAGAAGGATAATAAGTGAGTGCTATGAACAACTCAACAGCCATAGTGTTTTCAACCTATATCAGTATACAAATTCCTTAAATTTCTAAATTTAAAATTCCTTAACTGTTCTAAATAGAAAGCAATGGGTGCAGATGGATGTCCTAGTGAATTCCAGCAACCATTTAAGGAAGCAGTTGAGTCACTTCATTGTAGTCTCTTCCGATAGAGAAACTACTTCCTAGTTTATACTAAGTCAACAGAATTGCCCAGGAGAAACTTGAGGTGAAAAAATTGATGCAATAGAGATTTTACTAATAAAGTACCTCAGGAAATATTGAGTTACACAAAGCACACTTGGGTTGTATTCTAGGTATACAAGGCTGACTCAACATTGAAAAATCAATTAATGTAACTTTGATAATGTCCATAGTTGAAGAAGAGTTATGTGAAATGTCTACACACCCTCTCATATAAATACAAGAAAACAAGTAATAAAGGGTACCTTTCTTACTTTATTAAATGAAGAACATCTACAAACTCTTGCAGCTAATAAAATCATGATGAGAAGCTAGAGGTTTTTCCAGCAAGATTAGGAATAAGGAAAGTATATCTCTCCTGACTACTCTCTTTTACATGATACTGGTTTTCCTAGGCACTGTAATAAAACAAGAAAAGGAAAAACACAGAGATCAGGAAAGAAGAAATAAAATTGTTTTTGCTCTTTACCTGGCTGTTTAAAGTAATCTGAAAGTACAGAAGCAAAACTTTCAAAGAGGGAGGGATTCCCTTTCAGAGTTTGAGGAAGATAAGGCCATGTCACAATGAAGACTTCTGTGCCTCTGCTCTTCCAGTTTTTGAGAAAGTGCAAGGATGTAATTTATGTGTTTCTTTTTCTGCCTTCTTGAGATACACACAACTTAATAAGTTTTTCTACCTGTTGTGCCTACTCTTAGAAATATCATGTCCATACAGGAGAAGCCCAACAGGTCCCCATGTCTTTTTTTTGTCCCTAGATTAGCCTAGGGACACTTCTCTCTTTCATGACCAAAAGTGAAATCATACCTGCCTGAAATTTATAAAAATGTGTGGATATTATGGCTCATGAGCAAGAACCAGGGCTTTCAGAATCTGACCCCTAAACACCATGGAAAATGTCTCCATCCATTAAAGAATACTTCTGTGTAACATTTGTAGTCTTGTGAATGAATCAAATAACTTCAAGTCACTGTGAAGTTCAACTGGCTCTTGTCTTTGTACTCCAAATCCAATGAATGGAATTAAAATTTTGACAAGGAGAATCTCCACCAAGCCAAGAATTAAGCAGAGTCATGGGCTATCCAAAGGAGTTCATTTTGTTGATCTTTAGGCAGTGCTGATATACTGCTCAAATGGGAAGTATTTCAGTATTTCATTGGCAAAGATATGCTCATTGATTTACAGTCTTGGTGGGTTTCCATTCTTTGCCCTTCTTTCAACATTCCTTTAGGAAAAATTGAAATTCCAGCACCACCTGCAAATAAACCAAGTACATACAGATTTGGACAAAGACCTCGGACATCCCAGGGGCCTGGGGGATCTAAGGTCTACCCTTGGAAGAAGTTAGTATCAAACTACTGTGCTTGTAAATTGTGGATCGATTAAGACTTTGAACTTCAAGACCACATGTCTTTGAATTTCACCTTGGTACCTATGAGAAAATATGAGTGGTATTTCACTGACAAGTTCTAATACCTTTATCCCCTGAAGCTGCTCTTTATTTGTCTATTATTTCTTAGATCCAGTCAAGAACAAGTGGGCATCATGACTCTGACCAAGAATCTGGACTCTTTCCATGCATCTCTGAGTTAAATCATTTGTTTTGGAGTTACATGGATGCAGGGCATTCTAGTTCATATGCAGGAAAAATGCATGTGGAATGAGGCCCAATTATAGTCTTAAATGACACATAACAAACCTTTGCTTAGAAGCAAAGCAAGCAAAGAAGGGATGTTAAAGTAGGGAATAAGGCTCTGCAGAGTGTGCAGATCTAAAGTGAAGGGCCAAGTATGGGTGATTGAAGAAGGAAAGTTCTGCATGCTTTTAATCACTGCCTAAGTAACGTACCTTTGACTTATCTTTCCCACGCTGTATATTTTGATGTCCGTGGGTTTTTACACCAAGTGCTGACAGAATTACATAGTTTAACTTTTGAAATATTCAGGTTCTTAATTGGTTGTTAGGAGAAACCTCTTCAAGATAAGTAGAAAATATTTTTCTGCCTCTAAATTTATAAAAGAGTTGTTATTCTGGGTTAGAAAAACAGTTCTTGCAAATATTATCTTAAAAATATGTCAGCTTCAGAGGTTGTCATTGCTATGCTTTGGGAAACTGCATCCAATCTGTGAGTAGGTCCTTGGAGTTCTGAGTAATTGCCTGAGCAATTCGTTCAGGTTCATGACACTGAAACACATCTCAAGCCATAATGTCCAAGCCCTCCATGGATTTAGTGTGACTGGAAAATGAGAGACTAAGTATTTTCTTTTAAATTATTGTAAAAAGAAATGAGAAAACTAGAATTCCCATGCTTTGGCAAAAAGAACTTTAATATATTTCTGAAGTTTTGTATTTGCTATTAAAATTAACACTGTCTGTCAAGCAGTTAAAAAAAAAACAGTTGACTCTCTGCTCCTCCCTATTCAAGAGACAGCATCATATAATTTGCACTTCCAAATTCCTCATGAAGACGTGATGGTGAAGGTCAGAGTGAACAGATTGAAGCATTTTGGGTGCCTGGTTACCGGGGTTTCCTTTAAATCTGCTATTAATGACCCCTTACTTGATTTCAACTACATGGTCTTCATGTCCCAGTATGAATTTCAAGTTCAGTGGGACAGTCAAGGCTGAGAATGGGAAATGTGTCATCAATGGGAAGGCCATCACTATCGTCCACAAGCTAGATCTTACCAAGATCAAATGGCGTGATGTTGATACTAAATATGTTATGGATGTTACTGGTCTTCATCACCATGGAGAAGGGTCAGGCCCATTGGAAGGGTGGGGCCAAAAAGGTTATCATCTCTGCCCTTCCCTCTGATGGTTCCATGTTTGTGATATCTGAAAAGAGGTGAGACAAGCCACTCAAGATTGTCAGCAATGCTTTCTGTACCACCAACTGCTTAGCCCCCCTGGCCAATGTCATACATGATAACTTTGGCATTATGGAAGGACATATAACTGCAGTCTATTTCATCACTGCAACCCTGAAGATTGTGGATTGTCCTGCTGCTATGTCCTGGCATGATGGCTGTGGGGTTGCCCAGAATATCACCCCTGCATCCACTGGTGCTGCCAAGGCTGTGGGCAAGTTCATCCCAAAGTTGAATGGGCAGCTCACTGGCATGGCCTTCCATGTTCCTACCCACAATGTGTCTGCCAAGGATCTGACTTGCTATCTGAAGAAATATCTTAAGTATGAAGACATTAAGAAGGTAGTGAAACAGGCATCCGAGGGCCCACTAAAGGGCATCCTGGGTTACACTGAGGACCAGGTTGTCCCCTGTAACTTTAAAGGGGACACCAACTCTTGCACCTTTGATGCTGAGGCTGGCATTGCTCTCAATGACGACATTGTAAAGCTCATTTCTTCATGTGACAATGAATATGGCTACAGCAACTGGGGGGTGGACATTATGGTGTGTATGACATCCAAGGAGTAAGAAGCCCTGGACCTCCCACCACAGCAAGAACATGATAGCAAGAAAGAGGGTCTAGGCTGCTGAGGAGTCCTTGTCCCAACTCAGCCCCCAACACTAAACATCTCCCTCACAGTTTCCATTCCAGATCCCCCAAGAGAATGGGAGAGACTTAGGGAGCCCTAGTCTCTTTAATACCATCAGTAAAGTTCCTTGCACCTTCCCACCCAAAATATAGAAAAATCAGGGAAGTAGACGTTAAAGGTAGATAGGAAAGAAACACTAAATTATGTAAAAAAAAATTTAAAACTTGACAACAAAACAGAAATATTTAAGTGAACAAAAAGACTTAGACAACTTGCTGTGAAATATTTGTTTAACTAGGCAAATATATGTTATATTTATTTATGCTGCATTTAACTATGTAAAGATGTGTTGCATTTGCACTAATTAAATCAAATTAACCCTGGCTCAGAAAGGCAGGGTTAGCAACTAGTTGACAGGAGGTAGGAGGGAGGAACATAGTGTGGGTTTTTCAGTTGGGGTAGCGTGAAAAAGGAGAAGCTTCAGGGAAGGCCAGCAAAGAGAACAAGTTAGCCAATTGCTGCTCTAACTCTCCGAGCTTGCAAGTTTTCACCCTAGCCTTTGAATCTTATGTTTTATTAGAACTATAGAGATTTAGTCAAAGCTACCTTTAGCCATTGTCTGGGGGAACAGAATTTCCCCCCAGGCTATAGCCCCAGCAGCCAGGCTACTAGTATTTTTAAAGCACAACTGCAGTGAGTGACAAAGGTAAAACGGCATTTTAATGCTCCAGTGTGTGACATGACCAAATGGATGAAAGAGTCATGCCAGCTTTCTCTGCTGCAGTTGCCATCTGGGCCTCTGTGTGAGCATTCACCGTAGGCAGCTGCCACTTGCTGGGACACCGAAGAGCAGACTTGCATTTGGAAAGTGCAGAAGGGGTTTGACTTTGCCACTGACACCACTGACAAGTGGAGAAGTCAGCAGATTTGGTGAGATACCTGGGAAATCCTTTAGGAGAGATCTTTCCCATGTTAAGAATAGGGGAACATAGCAATGCAGGGTGCTAGGACTCTGCATAGTGCTACTATGGTTAGCTTGATAGAAAATGTAAATAAAGGGATAAATGACCTAGCTGGGATTGACATAATGTCATCTGAAAAGTCATCTGACTTTGAAATTTCATTGTTAAAGTCATCTGAAGAGGGATTGTAGGTAAGGCATTCCTAGAAATAATGCTTATCCTAGAAATAATCCAAACAGAAAGCCCTGGCCATCTGGAGTATGCAGAAAGTGTGGCAGAGGCTAGCTATTGGACTAATGAATGCAAATCAACAAGGGACGGTCAAAGAAACCCTTCACCATCAGGAAACTCCCTGTGGAGCCTCTTGCAGGTGTCAATATCAAATTTGGTTCAAACATTCCCTGCTAATATTGGAATATATTATATTTTTATAATATGGAAGCACCTCCATAGAGCAATGGAAAGATTTAATGCCTGTTGTTAAAACCATACTGCTCTGGATGCCAGAGCTGCATTAGTAGATAAAACAAGATTTTCAGGAGAAGCCATAAAGCAACTATTTTCAGCAAATTTCTATAACTCATCAAATACTAAAGTTAAAATATTAGTAAATGCCATGGAAATTAAGGGTTTGTAGACAAGATACAAGATATGTGACAATAATTTTGTCAAAAATCTTGGCATCCAGGTTGGCCTCTTCAGAAGGAAAATGTTCAACTTCTAGGAATTTGAATTTCATCTTATTATGAAACAAAGTGCAGGATTGGACAAGTGTATAGGGCCAGAAAGATAGATAGGAAAATTAAAATTATATATTACTAACATAGCAATGGATTTATGGGGATGTGATTTGTTGCAGCAATGGAAAACACAGATTAACATACTTTAAATCTCAGAAATTATAAAATAAGGAATGTTCCTGGGAGAAATAGTAAAGGGCATTATCAGGGATGGTCACAGACTTTGAAGTTGTATATAAGCAGGGTACAGCAGCTATTGGTCTTTCAAAGATACCATCATCTCTACCTTTAAGATGGTTAACTGACAAATCTCTGGATGAAACAATGGCTTTGCATGTCAGAAAAATTACAGGCACTAGAAAATCTGGTACAAGATCAGTTAAGTGTTCAATATATTGAAAAATCAACCAGTCATTGGTATTCTCTTATATTTTTCGTTAAAAAAATCTGGAAAATAGAGGTTGTTAACAGATGTAAGATCCATAAATAAGGTGATTCAGTCAATGGGTTCTTTACAACCTGGAATTCCCTTGTCTTCTTTATTACCTAGAGGATGGTTTGTTATACTGATTGATTAAAAGACTGTTCTTTTACTATACCTTTGTAAGAACAGGATAGAGAAAAATTTGCCTTCACAGTGCCTATTTACAATAATTTCCAGCATATTAAAAGATACCATTGGAGAATTCTTCCACAAGGAGTGTTAAACAGTCTCACCTTATGTCAATAGTTTGTACAATAGCTATTAGCACTAATTAGTGAACATTTTCCTCAATCTATAATTTACCATTACATGGATGATATCTTATTGATTGATTCAGATAGATACTTTAGGCAAGACGTGTTTGATGAAATAAAGAGAATTTTGCCTTGTTGGGGATTGTAAGATGCTCCTGAAAAAACATGAAGAGGAGAGTCTATTATTTAGGATATAAGATAGGTTTACAGAACATTCAACCACAGAAAGTAAAAATAAGGAAAAGTCAATTATGAACACAATGAATTTCAAAAATTGCTGGGAGATAGTACTGTCTATGGATGACAGTGGGATTAACAACTCAAAAACTAAGTAACTTATTTCAAACCTTACAAGGTGATAAGGACTTAAATAGTCCAAGAAAATTATCAGCTGAGACTGAGAGAGAACTGGCTCTGGTAGACAAGAAATTACAGGATGCACATGTGGATCATTTGGATCCAGAGCTTGACTATATTTTGATTATTTTACCTTCTATGCATTTTCCTATAGGGATTCTTATAAAGAGAGATGATAACTTATAAAGAATATTTTTTTTACCACACAAACAGTAAAAAATTAAATACCTGTGTAGAAAAGGTTTCTGGAATGATTCTGAAAGGAAAATTGAGACTTCACCACTTAACAGACCCAGCAGAAATTATGGTACCTTTCACTAATGCTGAAATTATCTTATTATGGAAAGAAAGTGAAAATAGACAAAGAGCTTGCAGTAATTTTCTGGGAAATATTAGTAACAAATATCCCCAAAACAAGTGACATCAGTTTATAAAAAGAGCTAGTTGGATTCTTCCTCATATAATGAAAGATATCCCAATTTCTGGAGCCCCTACATTCTATATTGATACAAATAAATCAGGAAAGGCAGGTTATAAGTCAGGAAAAATAAGTAAAGTGGCTCAAAATCATTATGATGCAGTTTAGAAATTAGAATTATATTCTGTTCTCATGGTATCATTAGATTTTTCAGAAGATCTTAACATAATTACTGACACTCAATACGCAGAAAGAGTTGTTTTACATATTGAAACTTCTAAAATAATTCCAGATGATTCAGAATTCACTTTGTTACTTATTCAAATACAACTAATAATCAGAAATAGAAATCATCCCTTGTATATAACAATATCAGGTCCCATATAAATGTATATAACAATATCAGGTCCCATATAAAACTACCAGGCCCTCTATTACAAGACAATGATGAAATTGATCAGTTGTTGGTAGTAAATATGCTAGAAGCCTCAGAGTTCAAAAGAGCACCATGTTAACAGCAAAGCTTTGAAGAAAGATTTTTTTATTACTTGGATACAAGTCAAGGAAATTATAAGGAAATGTCCTACTTGTTCCTTGTATAATCAAACTCCATTACCTGCAGGAAGTATCTCAAAAGGTACTTAAGGAAATGAAATTTGGCAAATGAATGTGTCTCATTTTGCAAACTTTGGAAAATTAAAATACTTGAACCATACTATAGATAGATATTCAGGATTTCAATTGTCTGCTGTTTTAATTTCTGAAAAAGTTTATTCTGTTATTGTACATTTATTAGAAGTCATGACTATTATAGGGATACCTCTATAAATTAAGGTTGACAATGCTCCAGCATATGTCTCTAGTAAAATGTTTTTCACATACTACAACATAAAGCATATTATAGGTGAACCACACAACCCTACAGAACAAACATTTATAGAGAGATCTAACTGCACTTTAAAAGATATACTTGATAAACAGAAAGGGTTAATAAAGATCCTTAGAGATAGATTACACAGTGTTTTATTGACTTCAAATGTTTTAATGCTAATGAGAAAGGAACAACTGCTGTGGAGAGACATAGAATAATAGAACAAAACCACTACTTTAAATCAACCTATATATTTTTTAGATGTGTTAACCTTAGAAGGGAAACCAGGAAAAGGTTTTGCTTTCATTTCCACAAGATAAGGAAAGCTTGGATGCCATCAAGATTGATAAAGATTGTAGTCAAACAGGAGAGCCTTCCTGATGAGGAGAGGTGACAGTTCAGCAAACAGGTTGGTAATTCAAATCTAAACTAACTTCTAAAACTAACAAATGCCTTTCATTTGATCAGGTATGAAAAAAATAATAGTTTTTTATTAGTAAAAGATAATGCTTTTTCTGTTGCCATAAAGCATGCTGTCTTAACAAAGGTATGATCAGACAGTAAGGGAATTCCCCAATGTTAGGTTTGAGATAGGGTTTTGGTTTTGTCCTTCTAGAAGGATAAAAGGAATGTGAAGATCACTGGACAAATGAGACATCTGGAGAAGACGGACAAATATCTCGAGAAAGATGTCTCAAGGAAAACAGTAAAATTGACCTAATGATGTAGCACATTTCCAACTGATAAAATTTCCTAAATCTTCCCAAATAGTTGTTTTTCTTGCTCTTTACAAACATAGAAAGCAAATGGTCTTTTTGTGGTACAAATTCAATTAAATATCAAAATTGGCTTTGGAGTTTGAGTGTGGGTCTCTTTCTTTCTAAACACAAGCATACTTGCTAAAGGGAAATTCAAAATCTCTGTTTCATATCAGAAGAGCCACCTGGTATGGGACAGAAGAAAACCAAAATTAGGAACTATTCTATTGTCACTAATTTCTAAAATGTAAAGATTAGCTCTAAATTTATAAGAGTTTTTTGTTTCTCTTTTTTGAGACAGTTTCTTTGTGTAGTCTTAGCATCCTAGAAATCACTCTGTAGATTATGCTGGTCTTGAATTCACAAAGATACACCTGCCTTCCAAGCGCTGGGATTAAAAGTGTGTTCTATCACCACCTGGCTAAAATTTAAAAAAATTCACACACACACACACACACACACACACACACACACTTAAACTGCCTGTTTTGATATTAATGGTAATACTAGCTAATTCTAGAAATAGGTTTCACCTAGCTTCTTGTACAAGATTTTGGACTTGACTTTGAAGCAGATAACTAGTAATTAAGTTTGTGCACCCCAGATATGCTTAATTGATTTTGGTACTTTAACATCTCTGTAATGTGATGAATATGACATTTACCATGTTTAGGTATTCTGTAGTGAACCATAACCATTCCTAACACTGACCCTTGAAGTCTCTATAAAGAAGACGAGACCCCACAATGATGATACCTCCTAGATTGTGATGATGTTCTTAAGATGACAAACATCACCCAAAGGAGAGTGTGGTATGGAGGGGGGCCCTTTGTTTGTCCTGGCTGCTGGGCTAGCTTATACCAAAAATAACCACACAGAAACTGTATTAATTAAATAACTGCTTGGCCCAGTAGTTCTAGCCTCTTATTGGCTGACTCTTACACCTTGATTTAACCCATTTCTATGAATCTGTATATTGCCACGTATTGTGGGCTGCAACATTGTTGTTGGTGACCACACGCAGAGGTGGCCGCCGTTCCATGCTCCAAAACAAGTGCTTTGCGCATGCGCCTCTCCCGAACAGGCGATGTCAGATCTAGCCTATCCCTGACGACCTGTCAATCTGGCGCCATGAGCTGACCAATTGCTGAATGACACCTCAGAGGCGAGAGAATTTTACTATATAAGCTCGCCAGTCTCGGTGAGCTGGGTCTCCTGTCTTCAGCTGTAAGAAAGAACCTTAATAAAGCGTGATCGAGAAGAATCCTGGTGTCCGCGTCCTTTCTGCTGGCAGATGGGGCGTGACAGCCACGTGCCAGTGGCTTACCGGGAAAGATCCAGCATGTCTGACTCTGGAGGCTCCATGGCAGCTCTCTCTCTCTCTGCCCTTCTTCCCAGCATTCAGTTCTGTCTTCTCCGCCTACCTAAATTCTGCCCTATCAGGCCCAAAGCAGTTTTTTTATTCATTAACCAATGAAAGCAACACATGAACAGAAGAACCTCCTATACCATTTCCCCTTTTCTTTTTAAACAAAGAGGAAGGCTTTAACTTTAACATAGTAAAATTACATATAACAAAACAGGTATCAAGCAAAAACTACAATTACCATATTTATATGTACTTTATCTTTTATCATAACTAAGGAAAACTATAACTATAAATTCTTCAGCACCATCAAAGACTCCAGAAAGATATAGTATTACCTAAGTAAACAGGAAGTGCATTGTAAGCAACTTCCAAAACTCTAGAATTGACAGAGACATCTTGCTGCCTGGACAGTCACCCAAAGTTTTCCTGTACCACTTAGGCATCCATCTTCAGCCTACAGGCCCATAGTATCCAGCAGACTTTTCCATGAAGCAGGAAATTTCAAAGACAGTTCAGTCACTTTCTTCTGTATCCTGCAGAATGTCTCACAGACTCATGAAGCAGGAACCTTGAAGGATCATCTCACCTTTAGGCAAGTTCAGCAGTCATTTCTTTGTGGGTTCTGCATGTCCATTTTATTCAACAGTCCAGGCAAGAGCCGTTTCTTGCCCAAATGGCTAACCAACACCAGAAGGAGCCTCTTGGATGGTTATCTTCCTCAGGAAGTAGCATGGTGCTGCCAGAAGCAGACGTGTCATGAAAAGTCCTAAGTTATTAAAACATTTTAAATGCCATATTCTGTAGTCTTTGAAAGATATGAAGAATGCCTATCCATCTGAAATGCACATCCAGAAACTCTAACTAACATGACTACAAACTTGACTATTACAGAGATTATCTATTAACCTATATTTCTTAATTATACATTTCATTTTTAAATGAGCTACACAATCACAGTACCTTAATCAAGATCAGGAATACATATACATATAACAAAATTGACCTTAAATTTGTTTCAATAAAGCAAGATACATACCAATGCAAATTATTCATAATCAAACAGTTATAAACCTTTAAGATACCAGCCCACTTGGGCATGTTCTCTTTTGCTTTAAAAAGCAGCAGTAGCCCTGCTCTCTCTCTCTTGCTTCTGGCTCCACTTCCAGCTACTAGAAGCTGTTCCTGATTGTGCTGAGGGCTGTTGTCTAGGACAGTGATCTGTAAGTTTTCCCCTTAAATAAATAACTCCTTTATTAATCATAATTCCAAACTGATGTAGCATTGTTTTGTGACTTACGTCTACACAATGACACCCACGTTGACAACTACATCCACATTAAACCCAAGCGAGCTTGGGAAGTAATTCTAGACAGAAAAGGATAAAGCATGGCTTCATGGTAGGAACAATTTCTTGGATCTGCTCTGCTTGCTAGAGGCAAGTGCTCTCATTTAAGAGAGGCTTCCTGACTCAGCTTCAACTGCAAAACACTGCAGCTCTTTAAGAGGTCCTGCCACAAAACATTTAAATGGTGTTGATAAAAGCTGACCACATGCATTTTGGTTTTCAGTGATAGCAGGAAAAAAGCTGCACCATTTTAAAATGCCTGCTTTCTGGGCTGTCCTGCCAGTGCAAACTCTGACTCTTTGGGGCAGGAGGTCCAGCTACAGAGTATTTGAAAGTGGTTTGTGAGCAGACTGCTGTAGCTTGCTTGCTGGCAAGGGCCAGGAAATGCCATAGTGTTGTGGCAATAAACATGGCTCTGGCTGGTACCTCCACCATGATCCTGGAATTTCAGAAAGCTAAGGAATGGGCTGGATCCAGCTGTCAAAGCCATGGCTTTAATCCTTTCCATATTGCTTAGCAAATTAAAGACTCATGTGGTCAGAAAAAAAGAGAGATATATAGTAAAAGAGAGTAAAAGATGAAGAAAACCTCTAAATGGTTTACAGTTTGTTAAAAATATATGCAGGCTAACGGTTAAAGTCCTTAAAATAAAAAAAAGAAAGAGAATAGTTTGGTGTGGTGGTACATACCTTTAATCCCAACACTTAGTAGACAGAGGCAGGAAGACCTCTGTGAATTCAAGGTACAGTGGCACACACCTTTAATCCCAGAACTTCGGAGGCAGAGGCATATGGATCTCTATGAGTTCAAAGACATCCTGGTCTACAGAGGGAGTTCCAGGACAGCCAAAGATATACAGAGAACCTGTCTCAAAAAGTAAAAGTAAAAATAAAAGAAATAGAGGTTAAAGTAAAGCCATATAAAGATGGAAAATACACAGAGAATCTGGATACTGTATGTTATTATGCTCTCTTTGAATTGTTTGAATGCTGAGGAAGGAGCAACAGCTGCTAAAAGATATTTGTTTATAAATGCTACTGAATTAATCCAAGATAGGTATTTTGAAAATACCTTGACTTCAGAATTGAAGTCAAAAGGTATGTTACTTTGGAGAAGAGATTTTGCTTTTGTTTCCACAGGAAATGAGAGGCTGTGGATTCATTCTGAGTTAAGAAAAATCAGGTTTGATCAAGGAAGTCCACCTGAGAAATCTCTGGTAGGAACAGATGGTCCAGATGTTTGAGTTCTATATCCAGAACAAATTCAAGACTGCTGGCTGAGATGATAAAGACTCACAGGATACTCCAGTCAGGATTTGATCATAATTCTAAATTTTCTTTAGGTCCCCATAAGATTATCAGCACCCCCAAGCAGCAGGAAGTAGCATGGAAAGCTATGCCCACATTTCCAAAAAATGGACTATGGATGTTCTTGGTTCTTTTTTTTTTTTTTTTTAGAAAAAGAGGGGGAAATGGTGTGGGA
>PVIU01008914.1:0-36410 GCA_004026605.1 Ondatra zibethicus | reverse complement strand
CTGTCCAGACACGGAGGAAGGAAGATGTGGTCTGCCCCACTGAAAAAGGTACTGAGCCATGTGGCTAACATAGATAAGAATAATGGGTTAATATAAGTTATAAAAGTTAATAAGAAGCCTGAGCTCATGGGCCAATCAGTTTATCATTAATATAGACCTCTGTGTGATTTCTTTGGTACTAAATGGCGGCTGTGGGACCTGGTGGGAGGACAGAAACCAGGTAGGACAGAAAAACTCAGTCAACAGAGGAGTTTTGGACAACAAATTGCTCAAAACAACTTCAAAGCTGCTAGCTGAGAAGGTTCAGCCATACAAACTACTCTACCCAGGACTTCAGATACGTTTTGCATTTTCCTATTACGCAAAAACTGGACAAAAAAATGTTACAGGTAGTTTTGCCATGACTTGACCATTATCTCAGATGTCTTAGGGTCCCTTAAAGATACTATTGCCCCCAGACAACAGGAAGTAATTTTACAAACACAATTCCCACCTGACCAAGAGGTGGAGTGGATGGTATTTGGTCATTTGGTGTGATATAGATTTTTTCATTATTTATGGAGATTGGTTGCAAATAATTATTGGTCATGGTAAGGGAAGAAACTAAGCAAGGGAGGTTAAATTTAAAGATCTTTCTATGAAAAGAAATAGGGGGTATATTAATGATAGGATAAAAGAGTAGATTATTGAATATACTTTAAACCAAAAAGCAACTATTAATCTGAAATATTTTGTATTGGTAAGGACTATTATATATTGATGCAAATTTAAGGCTATTTTTTGTTATAATATACTGCATATATGTTTCTACTCTTGTTTAAGGAATTTTTGTATATTGATATACATTTAAAGTTATTTTTATAGCATACTGTATACATATTTCTACTCTTGTTTAAGGGATTTTTCATATTAATATATATCTAATGGTTTTGTTATAACATAATGTATGCATGCCTCTACTCTTCTTTAAAGTATTGTACCTATGTATGTAATTCATTTAAAAATGTAAGGTAAAGTTTTGTTTATGAAAGCTATTATTATAAAACCTTTAGAATAATTAAAACTGCAGATTAGTAGTTAGTAATCTATAGCAATAAAACTTGTAGCTATGTTAGATATGTTTTCAAGATCATACAGAGATATATTTTAGATAGATAACTTGTCTTCAATCACCTCAAAGACCTACAGAATATGGTATTTAAAATGTTTGTTAACATAGGGATTTTCACGACAGTGAGTGAGACATGTCTGCTCTTGGCAGCATCATTCTACTTCATAAAAGGATGATGGCCATCAAGAAACCTCCATATGGAGTTTGCTTCCATTGTGGCAAAACTAGCCATTTGGACAAGAAAGTGTCTTTGCCTTGACTGCTGACAATATACAGACTATACATGCAGGACACAAAGAAAAGTTTGCCAAAGCAAGGTGAAGGTGGCAATCCTTCAAAATTCCTGCTTCACAGAAAAGTCTGTCTGATGTTCTAGGCCTGTAGGTCAAAGATGGATGCCCCAATGTTACAAAGGACTCTTTGATGACTATCTAGAAAGACAGAAGTCTCTGTTATTTATGTCGTTTCAGAAGTTACTTGCTCTGTACTTTCTGTTTACTCTGGTAATTTCCTTCTAGGGTCTTTGATGGAGTTGAAGACTAGATAGTTATAGTTAGTTTCTTTAGTTATGATAAAAGGTAAATTAGGTACAGAGCTTTGGACTCATAAACATAGGATAGATAACAGAATGATTTATCCAAATTTGCAAAATGCAAAGGAACTGGATATTGTAAACGTAATTCTGCTTTGGTAACTGCTCTTATTGTATATAGGTTTACTATGTTAAAGTTAAAACCTTTCCTCTTATTTAAACAAAAGGGGGAAATGTTGTGGAATATTTGTATAACTAGGCAAAGATGCATTACCTTTGTTTATGGTGCATTTATTTAACTATGTAATGATGTGTTGCATTTGTGTTAATTAAATAAAATTAACCTGGGCTCAGAGATGTGTGGTTAGCAACTAGTTGACAAGAAGTAGGAGGGAGGAGCGTAGTGTGGGTGTTTTAATTGGGTCAGTATGGAAGGAGAAAATCTTCCGTGGATGCCAGCAATGAAAGAAAGTTTGTCAGCTGCTACTCTAACTTTTTGAGATCTTAGGTTTTCACCCTAGCTTAGTATTTTTAGAACAATAAAGATTAAGTTAAAGCTACCTTCAGTGGCAGCAACAGAGCCATTGTCTGGGGAAACAGAATTCCCCCCATGCTATGGCTCTGAGGTAGTTAATAGTACAGATACTGTAATGAACGTAAAACAGCAACACTTCATCAAAGAAGACACACTGTTGGTAAATTAGCATAAGGATGTTCAACATTAAATATCTTTAGGAAACTGTAACAATGTAACAATGTGGTAGTGTTGCTGCTCTAGTTGGTGGCATGAACCTGGAAGAGCAGGGCCTAAAAATGAGTCAGGCTACAGTCTCATGCAATAACTAACTTTATTAAGAGCATCAGACAATATATACACTGAGGGCTAAGTCACCTTAGTAAAGCATACAATCACAAGGACAAGCTGCATGTGGCATAAACATGTTTTTCCATAGAGGCATATGAATAACAACAGCTGAAGTAAATTCACTTCTATCTACCTCACCTGGGAGGGACACAAAAACACATCCCAAGAACAATTCTGATTTTGGAATGAAGTTTTGACTAAACTAAGGTCACAGGAGTCTTAAATGTTTTCCTGGAGTTTTCTCACAAGTACTCAGAGTTCTCATGCAACTCTAGCCTTGAACTGTGTTCTAACAGGGTAGCAACATACGCTCTCTTTAATGG
Source organism: Ondatra zibethicus (assembly GCA_004026605.1). Classification (NCBI taxonomy): domain Eukaryota; kingdom Metazoa; phylum Chordata; class Mammalia; order Rodentia; family Cricetidae; genus Ondatra; species Ondatra zibethicus. The sequence goes on along the minus strand of PVIU01008914.1, from coordinate 33,579 downwards.
TCGAAATCCAAAGCATCAAGATAACCAAGGGCTGTAAGGAAGTGCAGTAGTGGAAATATTCACTGCAAAATGGAATAGCCACTTGACACTTTCATAGTTTTTTAAAGAAATAAGCACAAACACCCTACATGATCCAAAAACTGTACTTTGTATTTTCTCAAATGAGCTGACAATTTGTATCTTCATTGAAACATATACACATATTTACAACATCTTTATTCATAATTGGTAAAACATTGGAGTAAACGATATTTTTTTTTCAGTGGGTGAATGTGTACTTGATGCACTGTTCAGAAATGGAATGTTATTCAATACTAAGTAGAAATAATTTTAGCCATGAAAACATGTGAAAGTACTTTTAATGCAGATTAGTTAGTATAAGAAACCTATCTGAAAATATTATATATTGTACTATTGCATCTATTATAATAAAAGTTAAAACTACAGAATTGGTAAAAATATCAGTGCTTACCAAAGATTGTTCGAGAAGAAGAGAAATAGGAAGAGTACAGGGAACCATTAAGTCACTAAAACTATTCTGTAAAATGCTATAACTGAAAATATATGTTGAATACAAAGATCTATAGATGTAATAGCTTCAAGAATATGCCCTAATAAAGTTACAGACTTCAGGTAAATATTATTATTGATGTAGGATCATCAATTAACAAATGTATCATTGCCACCATGGAATATTGACAGTAAAGAAGACTTTGTGTGCATGAGAATGGGAGAACATGGAGATTATGTGTACTTTTTGCTGAATGTTGTTGTGAACCTGGTACTTCTCTTAAAGATCAATTATATAGAAAGAAATGATATTCTTAGGTGATTTCCAGCAGAAAGACCTGTTCATGATTTGAAGAGATAAGTAAATAAAGAGAAATCCACATTCTCACTTTCTTTCCCTTTGTTCTGAATAATGTAAAGTGTTTTCGGTGTTACTGTAAGCCTGAAGCAGTCATTCTGTCATAGCTCCTGTTGAGGTCCTCAGGAAACACAAGAACATTGTATTTCCACAGGTGCAATTTTGTCTAACCAGAGAGGAGTTGGATGAGCACAATAAAGATTGCAATCAGCAGGGAACATTGAGTGGAAGACACTGTAAGCAGAGAGAAAACAGAGAACTTTATTGGTAATCTTAGAGTATTTGTGTCAGGAACTTATCCAAATGGGGTCATATGTTTGTGTCCTGAGCATGTATGCTTGTGGTTTAGAAGGTGATATGTGTTTAGATGGTGAAATTTTTACCCTATGATCTCTCTTGAACATTGCAAATACTTTTACTGAAAGCATACAGTAAAAATCCCATCAATTAAACAGCATCAGATACACAAGAATCTTAATATAAAACATAAAAACAAGGCTATATGACCCCTGTGAAAAATGTCCATTTCAAAGTAATGTATTCCAATCGGAATTAATTCAATGATATTCCCCATAATATAGTAATTATAAGAATACTGAATGAAGTGAAAGGGGTTGCAAATAAAGTTCAAAGTAAATCCAAAAAGCATACAAATGAATAGCTGAATGAGATTTCACTATAAGATGTGCAATTAGAACCCAGTAAAGGGAAAAATACTGGAAAACTTTAGTTCTAGAAATGAAAAGTTCAGAAGTTAAACAAAAAAAATCTCAGTAAAAAGTATCACCAATGGAATTCATCATCAAGTGAAAGAAAGAATAACAGGGATGAGATACAAGGTAGATGAATCAGAACTTTGGGACATGGAAAAAGAGAAAATAATGATAAAATATGAACACAACATTCAAGATCTACAAGGCATCATAAAAAATTTACAGGCAAATATCAGGAGAGTTTTTCACAAGCTATTGTGTGCCATGATGCAATTAAAGCTTATAGCAATTGATAATTCAGATGTCAACCCACCAGAGAAATTATTCTCAGATAGAGAAACCCTGTCTAGAAAGACTTATGGGACCACTGACTCTGAAAACCAGTTGCCTCTATCCGTAATTCTTCTCATATGCCACTTCATTTCTTCCCCAAGAATAACTTTGGGTGTTTTCCCACTGCTTGTATGTCTATCATGTTAAAATATTCCATCTACTGGGCACACATATATCTTTGGGAAGTCAGGAAGATGACTTTTCTCTACACTCTGTTTTCCACAGTATGGTGAGAAACTTAGAATACTGTTCTCTAGTACTTCTCTCTCCTTAACTGACAAGAGTAATTTGGCCAGATATGTATCCTTCTGGACAGATCACAAATGGAATTTTCACAGATTTTTCTTATGATATTGTAGGATCTACAGAAGATTTATTTTGAAGTAGGATGATATTAAAGGTGTCTTTCTTGTTGTAGCACAGTCCTTCAAGAGATCAAAGCATCTATGTTGACCTAAGCTTCCTTCATCAGCACCTCCCTGCTCTGGCTCAAGATAGCAATTAACACTTTTACCAGTTTTCGATAAAAGATTTTAGATTTAGTGGACTGTTTCTGTTTAGGTTCTGTGAGCCAGGTGATAAGAAAAGGCTTCACACTTAAGAAATGTAAATAGTACCCATATTCTTTGCCTTTTTCTTAGATCTCTCAGTGGTTTGTAACTTTTTTTCATTACTAACAAGTTGCTAATGAATGGAGGTATATATGGTTGGGATTTTATAATAACAGAAAAATAAAAATGTAGAATGTAGAGGAATAAGAATGTAGAATGTAGAGTAATAATAATGAAAAGAATAAACAATGTTAGAATTGGGAAAGAAAATTAGAGCTAAGAAATTATAGACAATTAGGACAAGAGAATTATAATTAAAGAAATAAAGAAATTGACTCTCAGATACTATTTGAAGTTATTATAGAACTCTTTCAATACCTGCTCCTAAGAAGCATTCTCTGAGTTACCCTGCATAGTGGTCAGGGAGCTGGACTTCCAGACTCCTAAAGGCAATGGTGATAAAAGAAGAGTTTTAGGCTAAAGGCATATATAGCACACTAAATAAAATAATACTATGAAATTTCTCAAAATTACTATAAGGAAAGAGATGATCATCCATATTCAAAAATATTTATGACTTTAATACCTGGAAGGCAGAAGCAGTTCAAGGCCAGTTTGGTCTACCTAATAAGTTCCAAAATAGCTGAGCTACATACATAGTGAGACTCTGTCTCAATAAATAAATAAATATATTAATAAATAAATACAATCAAAACAAAAAAGAAGTATTTATACCACCAAACAGACAAGACCAGAAAAGGATCTCCACATGACATAGTTAAACTACTAAATAATGATTATATAATTATAGTTAAACTACTGAACAATAGAGGATTATGCTGAAAGTTGCAAAAGACAAGTAACAAGTCACATTTATAGGCAAACATATCAAAATTATAACTGATTTCTCCATAGAAAATCAAACAGCCAGGAAATCTTGATATAATGTTCACCAACCCCATTGAATGGCAACAATGGTAACCCAGAAGACTACATTCAGGCAAAAGTATCTGTTCTAACTAAGGGAGAAAGTAAAATTCTCCATGATACAAGCAGGTTAAAGGAATTCATGATATTCACGATTACTAAGATGCACTGCAGAAGCCACCTGAAAGAATCCTACAAACAGAAGAGAAAGATAAACACTGGCATACGGTTACAGGAAAGAATAAACTATGCTAGAACAGTAGTTAAGCAAATGAGGAACAGTAAAACACCAAACACTACAAAATCAACAAAATAATGAGAATTATCACATACCACTCAATAACAATTTTTAACATTAGTGGGCTGAACTCCCAATGAATTAACACAGATATGGCTGTTGAGATGGCTCATCTGTTATAGTACTTCCTGCATAAACAACCACAAATTCAGATCCTCAGGACCCGCATTAATACTACATTGGTATGATAACCCATTTGTTTTTCTAGCTGCAGAAGGAACAAACAGAGGAGTCCTAGAGTAAGCGAACTAGTAAGACTTGCTATATCAGCAAGCTCTGAGTTTTTCTGAGAGGTCTTGCTACAAAATAAATAGTGTGAGACATTCCCTGTATCAGCCTTGTGTACACGTGTGTGTGTGTGTGTGTGTGTGTGCACATGAACATTAAAACTAAACAAAAAGGTACAGATTGGATTTTTCAAAAGGGTGAATCCATTTCTTACCTCTGAAAAATATGCCTTACCATTAAATATAAACATAGTATGATGAAAGGATAGGGAAAGTAATTCTAAAGAAATGAAACTGAAAGCTAGTAAGGGTCATCTTCTAATATGTAGAAAATGACCTCAGACAAATATTAATCTTCAGTGATAAACAAGATTACTTGATATTGTTAGGTTGTAGGGCTTGAGAGAGCTGTTGAGTTCAGCCATCCTTTAAAAATGCCAGGATCTAGAGTAAATGTTTAAAGAGTTTCAGTCCTGTGGTAGAAGTGTTATTTATTTTAAAGGATTCTTGCAGAAAGAGTTGTTTCACTATTAGGAAACAGGCTTATTTAATATGTGATCTGTACTAAGTGACCAAGATAGGGAATGAGGGTAAAGGAGTAAGTTACAAAACAATCCCACACCAGTTTGGAATTATGATTAATAAAAGGGTTATTTATTTAAAGGGAAAAACTTACAGATCACTGTCCTAGACAAGAGTCCTCTGCACGACCAGGAAAAGATTCTGGTAGTCAGAAGCAGAGTCTGAAGCAAGAGAGAGAGCGGGCACAGCTACCTCTGCTTTTTCAAGCCAAAGAGCCCACGCCCAAGTGGGCTGGTATCTTAAAGGCTATTGGCTGAAGGAGTGGAAGTAGCCCCTGCAGCATGAGGGCACACGTAACTTATGCTATATGACAGAGAAATGAAACCTGATTTTCAACCCATAGGACATAACAGTAGTCACAGTGCCTATGATCTTGGGTAATAGCTTAGTGTGCTGCCACACTGCTAACAGGGACAGGGGCCTGAATATGTTCCTGTCTTGATCTAAGCGTCCACTGCTACAGATTTGTGTCCTCGTTAGGGTTACTATTGCTGTGATGAAACAACATGACCAAGGCAACATGGGGAGGAAAGGGTTTATTTGGTTTACGCTTCCATATCACTTTTCGTCATTGAAGGAAATCATGACAGGAACCTATACAAGGCCATGAACTTGAAGGTATGAGCTGATGCAGAGGCTATGGAGGAGTGCTGCTTACTGACTTGCTCCCCATGGCTTGTTAAGTGTGCTTTCTTATATACCCCTGGACCATCAACCTATCCATGGCCCCACCCCTAATGGACTGGACTCTCCCCCATCAATCACTAATAAAGGAAATTCCCTATAGCAGTGGTTCTCAACCAGTCATTCACGACCCTTCTATGGGGCAGCATATCAGATATTTACATTATGATTCATAAGAGTAGCAAAATTACAGTTAAAAAGTAGCAATAAAATAATTTTATTGTTCGGTGTCCCCACAACATGAGAAACTGTATTAAAAGATCATAGCATTAAGAAGGTTGAGAACCACTGCCCTACAGGCTTGCCTATAATCTGATCTTATAGAGTCATTTTTTTAACTGAGGTTTCTGCCTTTAAAATAACTTTAGCTCATATTAAGTTGACATGACACTAACCAGCACAACTTAATTACTTGGGAATACTTGATTCTGTAAGAAATACTAATTAAGGAATCAATCCATCAAGAGGATAATACAATTCTAAATATATAATTCAAACAATGGTGTATCCAATTTCATAAAACTAACATTACTGCTGGGTAAGGGCACAGATCACCCCAAACAATAATAGTTGGTGATTTCCTTACCCTACTCTCATCAAAAGACATATTATCCTGAACAAATGCAACAGAATTGCCTGAGTTGAATGACCTCATGGAACAAGTGGACCTAAGAGATAGCTATAGAGCACTCCATTGAAATACTGCAGAATGCACATTCTTCTCAGCAGCCCATGGATATTCTTGACAAATACAGGATAAAATGAGAAACAAAGAAATTCTTAACAAATACAAGAAAATTTAGATAATTTCTTATAACTATAAATATTCTCCATTCTGCTGGTCCCCTGAACTGGTTTCTCTCCACTCACCAAGTTCTGCTCACTAGCTCCTGCATCTGCTTATGAAAAAACCATTCTGAAGCTTAACATTCTTTACATACACTTTGGCCTATTAGCTCAGGCTTCTTATTAATTAACTATTACATCTTAAAATAACCCATTTCTATTATTTTATATTTTACCATGAGGCTTGTGGTTTGTTACCTCTTGCTTCTTGGGCAGCTATGTGGCTTATCTCTGACTCTGTCTTCTTTCTTCCTCTATCTCTGCTTGATTTCCCGCCTTGTTATATTCTGCCCTGCCATATGCCAAATCAGCTTCTTTAGTAACCAATTGTAATAAAATATATTCACAGCATATAGAGGGAAATCCCACATCAATTTCTTATACTGATATGACCACAATGGAATAAAACTAGAGAGAGAAATCATAAAGTATGTACAAGCTTACGAGGTTTGAACAGCAAATTGTTAATTGACAAATGGATTATCAAAGCATTCTATTTTTAAAGTTTTTAGAATATAATGAAAAGAAAATATTTCAAAACATATAAGATATAAGGAAAAAGAAAAAGGTGTCCATGTTCTCCACTCTTACTCAACATAATACTAGGAATCTTAGCTGGAAAAATAAGACAACAGAGGAAATAAGGGAGATACAAATAGGAAAAGATGTTCAAGTGTGCTTATGGTGTTTCTATACATAAGGAACAATAAAGACTCCACTAGAAAACGTTTAGATTTGATGAGTACTTTTCCAGCTAAGTAGACGGCTAAAAATTTTATGTCCAAGGTCAGTGGCTTTCCTATACACCAACAACAAACATGCTAAAGAAAAAATAAGGGAAACAATTGACACACAATTTTGTACAATATATCCTATAATAAACTTAGTCAAAGAAATAAAAGATTTTCCAGGTGAAAATTTGAAAACAGTGAAGAAATAGAGTAAGAAATTAGAAAACAGAAATCATCTGTATTTATAGAATGCAAGAAATAATATTATGAAATGGATATAGTACAAATACAGTCTACACGTTCAATTCAATCCCTATCACAATTCGAATGACATTATAAATAGAATACTGGCACAACAACAGACATGTAGGCCAATGTAAGAAAGTACAGGAGCCAGATACTAACCCTACAGAGATATAGCCATATGAATTTTTTTAAGAGACCAAAATACATCGGAGAAAAGACAGTTTTGAACAGATGGTACTGATATAATCACAAGAAGATTCAAACTAGGATGTATGTCTCACTCTGAACAAAAAATTACTCCTAATTGATCAGAGACCATATTGAGGCTCTAAAACTGTTAGAAGAAAAAGTAGGGGATACACTAGAAGATATAGGCACAGGTAAATTCTTTCTGAATAGAATTGTAGTTGCTCAAGAAATAATGCTATAAATTGTCATATGAGATCTCATGAAATTAAAATCATGTAAAGACAAAAATTACAGATTGTTAAATATTTGGTATTTCTACAATTGACAGAGGAATGACATTTAGAATATTCAAAATAACACAAGAAACTAAAAACAAAACAAAACAAAAAAACGACCCAATCAGTAAATAGGCTAATGAAATGTATAGCTCCCAAAAGATAAATTACAGTTAAGTACAATTTGACAGTAAACCCATAAAAACATGTGCTACCTTACTAGAAATCAAAGAAGTGCAAATTGCCAGTATATTGAAATTCTGTATTACTCTATTCAGAATGACAGTCATAAAGAAAAAAATAGCAACAAACGCTGGTGAGAATGCAGACAAAAGGGACCTGTATACACTTCTGAAGGAATGTAACATAGCTCAGCCAATATGAAAAGCAATATGGAATTCTTGAAAAAACTCTAAAAATAAATCTATCATATGACCCAACTATTTCACTCCTCGTATTTTCTCGAAGGAAGACTGCTAGGCAACATACCACAGAGATAATGGCACATTGATTTTTTTTTTTGCAGTACTATTAATAGTAGCCAAGTCATGTGACCAACCTAGTTGTCCCTCAGTTGTGGAATGGATATTGAAAATGTGATGTATATATAAGCAATGGAATTGTCAGTCTTAAAAAGAAATGAAGATTATCACTTGTATGAAAATGGTGCAACTGGAGATAATCATGATAAGTGAATTAAGTTAGACTCATAAACACGATTACAAAGTTTTCTCTCATTTGTGGTTATTAGCTCTTATAGCCTCATTATAGTAAAGTAGAAGTGAAGCTGACTGGGGGTGATAAAATGGAGGGTATGGGGGATATGAAAGGAATATGTCAAAAGTGCATTTTGTACTTTTATGAAAATATTCGTATGAATCAAGTACCATGTACAATGAATATACTCCATTGATTGGAGGAAGAGAGCAGAGAGGGGTTTTTTTTTTTGTTTGTTTTGTTTTTTTAATTTTTTGTTTTTTTTTGAGACAGGGTTTCTCTGTAGCTTTGGAGCCTGTCCTGGAACTAGCTCTTGTAGACCATGCTGACCTCGAACTCACAGAGATCCGCCTGTCTCTGCCTCCTGAGTGCTGGGATTAAAGGCGTGCATCATCACTGCCCAGCAAGAGCAGAGAGTTTTATTGGTCAGATTCTACCTTTTTTGTCAGTGTTTGTGACTATAAACAATTGAAACTTTCTCTAACATGATAAAAATGATAATTTATTAACCAGGCATGCAATATCTCAAAGAATTTTCACAAAGATCACTTTAACATACCCTGGGGTGCTACATGTTATTATTTTATCACTGGTGGAATAACTTCTGAATTCTTCCCAACTTTGCTATCATCTCATTATTAAAATTGCCGGTAAGCCATATAACTAGACAAGTCCTTTTACTTTCTGAGACCTAGACCATGATTAAAATTTCTTAAACCTGAAAAAATGGTTTCAAAGCTGAATTACTCTTTTAAAATGTCAAATAAAAACAAATATCTACAGACCTCCTGATGCCCTCCCTTCCCCACTTCCTCTTATACCTCCCTTTCTCTCTCCCTTCTCTTGGTCTCTTCTTCCTGTCTCTCGGGGTTTTTCATTCTTCTTTTTTCAGATGACGCACTTTTAGAGTGATGTCCTGTGTTTCAAATGTATTCTTCCTTTTTCTTATTAGAATTCATATTCCTTCAGGACATGGATTTCTGCTTTTCAATTACTAATTCGCAGTTTAGAATTAATGACTTTTTGCAGCTGAAGTCATGACCTGACTCAGAAATAATTCTCATTTTGAAAAATGAAGCTTGGCGTGATAATGTTACAACCTGAAGAAATAGAACCCTGAAAATGAGAGGCAAATGGTGTTCAAAAAATGATTAGTCCTTTTCCCCTCTTTCCCTTTTCTTTCAACCCCATATTGCTTTTCATAATGGCTGAACTAGGGTACATTCCATCAGAAGTGTGTACAGGTTCCCTTTGTCTGCATTCTCACCAGCATTGTTGCTATTTGTTTGCTTTATGAGTATCCTTCTGAATAGAGTAATGTGGAATCTCAACATACTGGCAATTTGCATGCCTTTGATTGCTAGTAAGCCTTAGAGTAGGATTCATGTATCTGGAGTATGGGTCTAGCATCATTGTAGAGTGAGAGTGGATGTAATTTTGAGGTTTATCATGTGGAGCTCAGTCAGAAAAGAAAATGAAGGAAGGCCAGGTTTGATGATTTGACAGGGATGTAGGTTGAGTAAGGCAGGGTATTTTAAAAATTTTATCCCCAGGGTGACTCTGAAGATGTTTAGAGAGACCCTGTAGTAGTTGTATCCATAACTCTTCATGATTTGTTCTGGGGATTATCTCTCTGCATGACAGATTTTGGCTTCTACTAGGCGATTTCAACAAAGCACCTACTTCTATCTCCACTATTGCTGTTGGTACCTACATCTCTGGAGTCATCTTCTCTAGGGAGTATTCCAGCTCTTTTTTTTCCACCAAGAAATATTTCAGATGTTGAATTTCAGAAAGCCAAGTCAAAACAGTTCTTTGAGAAGTGGATAGAACATAGGAGAGAATTTTGGCCTGAGGACAAAAGGCTGATTATTGAAGCAAAAGCAACACACCCTTTCCCCCTCAATTTTCTTCTATATATCTTCCTGCCGTCAGTTTGTCTATACAGCAAACTACATTCTTTCTGTGTCTTATCTACGATCTGATTTTTCACATTTCTATACCACAAAATGTCTGCACCACAGAATTTTGTCGTAGTTCTATACTAGTATATTATTTCTATGAATTGTGTCTAGTATGACAAGTGATACAGGATACTGGTCAAGAATATGAAACCTATATTCAGGTACACCTGTATTGAATTCTTTCCCTAAACTAAGAGAATCTGTTAGAATTGCATTTGGCTATAAATAAGATCCACTGAATAGTGCCTTAAACAAATAAGTGTTCCTTACCTATTCAAAATGCTTAGTAGTTAGTGAATAACTCAAGAATTTCAGAATGATTAACATACTCTTGGTGTCTTCCTCGCAAACACAAAATTGTAACTGTTGCTTTAGCCAAAATAGCTTTATCTAAGGCACAAAGGAGGAAGAGATGGTTTTCATTGATCTGTTTTGCTTTATTTATTTTTGTTTTGTTTGTTTGAGACAGGGTCTCATTATGTAGCTCTTGCTGGCATAGAGCTTGTTATGAAAGTCACTCATTTATCTTTTTAAAATTATTTATTCATCGTGTTCATGTAGCATGAATTCTAGCTGGTCTTAATTAATCAAAACCCAGAGTTAGATAAAGGGGTTAAAACTGAAGATCAGAGAGGTAGAGCAGTAAGCCACTAAAGAGACCTTCTACCTCTACCAGTGCTCAGACCAAAGGGGTAATCCTCAGACTGCCTAGACTGCACTGTGTCTCCACCAAATCTCAGACACCGCACTCTGGTGAGTTCCTGTCTCTTCCCCTTTATATTCCTCTCTCTGCCCAGCCATATCACTCCTGCCTCCATCTCCTTAGTGCTGGGATTAAAGGTGTGTGATTCCTAAACACTGGGGTTAAAAGTGTGATTAACCACCACCTGGATTTGTTTCTGCATTGATCTTGTGTTGCCCAGGGTAGTCTTGAACTCACAAGAGATCTGTCTGCCTCTGTTTCCTGAGTTCTGGGATTAAAGGTGTGTGTTATCATTCCCTGGCCTCTAGTAGCTTAGCTTTGCACTCTGATCTTCAGGTAAGCTTTATTTATTAAAATACAAATATAATATATCTATATGTCCATTTTTAATAAGCACGCATTTCATATTTTCCAGAATCTCCAGCACCTTTTGCCTTCGTTCCTATTGACAAGAACTGTGTCATATAGTACCACTGATTGCAGGAAGCCTTAGAAAAGAAATACCTAATGTTCTAGCCTCTGTACAGAAAGACATGAGTGTATTCTTTTTCTTCACCATAGTTGATCATTCTCTATCCCAACTTCTGCCTATGTTTGTATATAGCTCCATATTCCAGAGCTATTCAGAATATGAGCTGGGATTACCTTTCCAAAGTGAGGAGCCCGTAGTAGGCATCTCACCATTTTTTACCTCTCACCTTAGTTGTGATAGCTGGGCTGAGGCCCTGCTTATTTACATGCATATTAAAAATTGCATACTGGAGTTCATAGTACACTACTATTATTGTCTATCCTTCAACTAACAGGGAAATAAAGGCTTTCATGTTGTTAAGTACATGCAATCTCAGTCCTATGTTTCTTCTTCCTTTTTCTGAGACAGATTCTCTCTACATAGCCTTGCCTGTCTTGAAATATACTCTGTAGACCCAGTTGACCTTGAACTCAGAGATTCACCTGCCTCTGCCTCCCAAGTGCTGTGATTAAAGACTTGTGCCACTACATTCTACTCAGTGTTATATCTTTAGGAACTGAATTTTAGTTCTAGCAAGCATGGAAAACAAGCCTTTTTTGCTTAAGTCATTTCTTACAATGGTGGGAGGGCAATTTGCTTATAGCTTCAGTTGAGGCTAAAACCATTTTTTGAACTCTGAGAACAGCTGATGACCACAGAGTAGGATTTTGCTTTGAAACTGTAGATGGTATGGGTAGCAGTGTGAACAAGGAGAAAAAGGACAGGTAATAGACACTATCTTTCCATGGAACTCTAAGATTTGCATATGCAATTTTCTACTTGATAATGTTGATTAGAGTTTTAATACACATTTCAAACTCAGTGAAACCAAAATATGGTAGTTTCATCAATCTTATTAATCTCAATTGAAGTTGTCATCATTTTATCAGTTTCTTATATTATAAAGCTAGATTATATCTAGGTATTTAATAAGCCACCTTTATTTAAAACCAGCCATTTCATAAACAACTCAGTCAGTTTATTAATCTCTTCTATTGCTGCTATTAATCATCACTTGAGCTATTGAAATAATCCTTTACTTAGTCTGTTCCTTCTGTTTTATGTCACTTTCTTACAGAAACCAAAGTCATTTTAGTAAATTTTGGATGATGCCATATTAGCTTTCTGCTTTAAAATTTCCAATTACTTTCTTTTTATATGTTTTCTGAGACAGTGTCTCACTGTGTAATTTTGTCTGGCCTGAACAGACCAGGCTGGCCTCAGATGCACAAAGATCTACCTGCCTCTGACTCCTCAGTGCTAGGATTAATGGTGTGTACCACCAAGCCTAGCTCCAACTGTTTCCTACTAAATGTATTCTACTGCTTACAAGACCATGTATGATCTTACCTGTGCCTGTCTCTCCAACTTCTTGTTCTTTGTTATTTCCTTGCTTGCTCTTTGCTCACGTTGGCTTTGCTTTTTCTTTTATATACCAAGTCCATTACTGCTCTTGAGTTCTATGTTTTTATTTAACTAATTTATTTTTTAAAACAATCTTTTCTCATTCTGCATAGCAATCCCAGTTCCCACTCCCTCTCTTCCTCCCACACCCCTCACCTTTCTCCTCGCCACCCACCCCCATCCACTCCTCCTTGGCTTGCCATGGGGAGTCAACAAAGTCTAATATATCATTTTGAGGCAGGGCCAAGGCCCTCCCTCCCTATATTTAGGCTGAACAAGGTGTCCCTTAAAAGAGGATAAATCCTGGTCCCACTGTCGGTGGTCCCATAGACTGTTGCCGCCATAGAACTGCTATCCATATTCAGAGGGCCTAGTTTGGTCCTATGCAAGTTCCCCTGCTATCAGTCCAGAGTCAGTGAGCTCCCACTGGCTCAGGTCAGCTGCTTCTAGGGGTAATCCCATCATGGTCTTGACCCCTTTTCTTGAGCTATTTATTATCCTTTTCCATGGCTGGAATGTTCTTTACCATAACATACATATGACTCTTCCTCGGAAACACTTGGCTCTAGCTCAAACATCACTTTCACAAAGATGCCTTCTTTGACTATTTTATCTGTATTAGCCTGCTTAATCTGCAATGAGAAAATATCAACTTTATTAATGAGTGTTTGCCAGAGGAACAGAACTGAAAGAACAAATGTATGCGATTTATTAGAGTGACTTACTGATTGTGGTCCCACTAGTACAGCAACAGCTGATGACAAATGGAAGGCCCAAGAACCCAGAAGTCACTCAGTCTACAGGGCTGAATGGCTCAGCTGGTCTTCTGTGTGTGCCAGAACACCAAAGAAGTAAGCTTTAATGCTAGTGAAGGAATGAACATGCCACGGAGAGTGAGGCAATCAGGCAAAAACCAAAAGCTTTCTTTCTCCCTGTCCTTTATATAGGTTGCCCTCAGAAGGCGTGGCAGGATTTAAAGTGCATCTTTCCGCCTTAAAAGGTCTGCTTTTAGGGTGCATTTTCCCACTTCAAATGCTTTAATTAAGAAAAATCCATCACAGGTGAATTGAGCCATTTGAGTTATAGTTAAATTCCAGGTGTAGTCAAATTTACCACTAAGAATCTTTGTTATAATCCTTGAGCTGGGAAGTAAGGGTCAGGACACCTGTTTGTTTGATTAAGGATGATTTCTCCAATGACTTGTAGATGGCCATGACTTCACTCTTCTTCATCTACGAGAAAGGACAAATGTAAGCTCTTTTAATGCTCTTTTCACTAAGGACACAAATCCTGTCATAACAGAGTTCCTTCATCTAACCCTAATTACTGCACAATGCCTCATTTCTAAACACAATGAAATTAGAATTCATGGACTCAATAAATGAATTTTGAAGAGAACACAAGCATTCAGTCTATAGCACTTCTGAACCACAAACCATTTTTATCATATTACCAAATTTTGTAATTTGTAATAGGTTTTTGTCACTTCTGTCATGATTGCTACATTTGTTTGCTTGTTGTCTATTTATCTACTCTAGAACTTGAGTACTATTAGAGTAGGGACAAAGTTCCTTTTTTTCTGGTCACTAATATATACCCAATGCTGAGAACAGTACTGGGAACATGGCAATGGCTTAATAGTTGTTTGATCAATTAGTTTATTAGTTGGTTCTAAGTTTCATCTTAGTGTATATTACTTTGGATTGACTATAATAACCTCAGTAAAGAGAGCTGAGTACTTTGTAAGGTGGGGATTTGGAATGTTTGGGCCCATTTCATGAATCTCCTTGAAAATTCGAGAGAGCGTCAGTAATTTGTCAGGATATTCTCATATTGTAATAGGTCTATACTACTTTCCATACAGGAAAAGAACAATAATTGAGTCTTTAAACTGTAATCTGTATCGAGACCACGCACTATGAGAAACCAGTGAATCAGTGTCGCAAACATCTGTCTTCCATGTCATCTTTAGCCAGTATATTATATAAAGAGGGAAAGCAAAGGCGGGCAATCATTTTAAAATGTAGTATTGATTCTCTAGTCAGGTGTCCAGTCTTGTTTTTGACATTTATGGTGATTTTGTTTTCTACTTATTGTCTCCCCCCTCTTTCTCTGTAGCAAAGCAAGATACTACTCTGACGTGGGAGAAGAGGGTATATTCCAAGGCTACAGGTATTCCATTACTCCTGAGTCTCTTCTCCCTTCGCAGAGAGAGAATGGGGACATCTTTCTATGTAATAGAGAAAGAGGGGGAGACAATAAATAGAAGGTTAACTCAGAGCAAATCATTAGCAGTGTGTCCATATGGATTCCTTCCTATAGCATTACTGTTATAACAATATTGTACCGTATAATAGAGATTATGAAGTGACTCTGCCATTATTACCATTTAATGATCACAAATAATTTTATTAAACCCAAGACATAATGATAGAATATTATAGGGAGAATCCAACTACATTTCATTAGAAGAAATATTAACAACACAACAAAAATGCCTTATGTGGGAGATACATTCATACAATAAAGTTAAGAGAAATTCACTGGCTTTAAGGGGTATGCTTCCCAACAACTTGCTAAGTGACCTGGGTACTGTGATCAGGAGGAGGTAGCATTGTCACCTGCAGATTCCTGGTAGCTCTGTAGTGCCGCTATCTATCTAATATATTCATTTAGCAGCAAAATTATTCTACTGAGTCTGGAGCTGTAAGAGCATATCAACCTTCTAATAGCTTACCTAGCACCTTAGCAGTCAGGACGTCTTGAAAAGTGTGAGCTCCAATAATTAACAAACCTCTCATTTATAAATAAGTTTATTCATAATGATATTTACATAATAAAAACAAAACACCTAAAATTCACAAGTTGTACAAAAAATCTGGTGTATAATAAAAACAGCAACACAGACTGACAAGCAAAATTTAAAGGAATAGTTAATAAAGACTGAAATATCAAAGACAATTTTACTTCTAGATTTCACTTTGTCACCCACACTGAATTGGAATTGAACAATGCTTCTCTTCAGGTGGTCTTGTATTGAAAATCCTGGGAACTGATAATTATATTTTGGTAAGAATTTAAAGTTAGTGACCTATTTTCATGCAGTACCTAATGCTGCCTTCGTATGAAGTTACATCCAGTCTCCTTTGAAGTGAAGTAGCTTTAAGTTAGTCTGCCCTGCTGGCCTAGAAACGTGTCACCAACCTCTGCAGATCTGTGGTACTCATTTCCCCAGGGTGGATGGGGACATATACCAACCTTTATTTTTTATTTTTTGGTTTTTTTGAGACAGGGTTTCTCTGTGTTGCTTTGGAGCCTTCCCTGGAACTAGCTCTTGCAGAGCAGGCTGGCCTGGAACTCACAGAGATCCACCTGTCTCTGCCTCCGGAATACTGGGATTAGAGGCGAACTCCCCCACCACCTGGCTTATACCAATCTTTTTCTTAACTTCAAAGAATATCCTCTAGTTGGTATAGACTACTGACTTCATCTTTTGTATTTTTGGGACTGTACTATGTCAGCCAATCCAGGATTCTGTATAATCCCCCCAGGAAAGAAAACACAAGTACTTAATATAGGCAAAGAAACTGGACATGACCAGAGGTGAAAAAGATTATGGATGGATAGAAAAAGTTCCTAGAATGGGGGAGGTTTCAACTCATCCTCAAAGAATGAACAAAATTTAGGTAAGCTGGGAGGAGATGGAAGAAACGTTCATTATCAGATATGGAAAAACATACAGTATAAAAAATGCCCTGAAAGGGGCTAGATAATTATCTCAGTTTGCCACACAAACAAGAGAACATGAGTTCTATTGACATTGACTTTTGACCTCTACATGTGTGTGTGTTCCTACACGTGTACGTAAACATAGCACATATTCATGCTTCAGCTTAGTCAGTGTTCTATTGCTGTGAAGACACACCAACCGTTATAAAAGAAAGCGTTTAATTGGGGCTTACCTACAGTTTCAAGGTTTAGGACTTTATTATCATGGTAGGGAGCATGATGGCACACTGGCAGACATGGTGCTGGAGAGGTAGCTGAGAGTACTCCATCTGGATCAGAAGGCAGCAGGAAGAAAGTACCATTTGGCCTGGTTGGAGCTTCTGAAATATCAAGGCCAACTCCAGTGACACACTTCCTCCAAAAATGCTATATCTACTCCAACAAGGACATACCACCTAATCCTATGTAATGCCACTCCCTGGTGACTAAGCATTCAAATATATGATATTAGGGGAGTAATTCTCATTCAAATCACAACATGCTTAAAAAAATAAAATGCTTGAATTGGGATATGCAATGCATTTTTATTTTCTGGGGACATTGCATAGCATGCATGAAATTCAGAAATCTATTGGAATCTACAGCTAGGATGGTGACTTCCGTCTACTACATTGTGTATTTCTTACTATAGAGAAAGAAAAGGAAAGCTTGTTTCATGTTGCTATCTGGGATTGTTATTTGTCATCAAACATAAGAGTTGTAACTTTGAGGTTTCACACATGAAAGAACTTTCTGAATCATATTGCTTTGGAGCTCAGTTCAAGATTAGCAACGTGTAAAAGCATGGTAACTCACAAATATAATTTTCAGTTGCTCTCACTCTCTGACAGCCACCTACAAATTGCACCAGTTCTACATTGCTCCTCTTTCACTACCAATCTCTTTCCTCATGTTATAGTCTGTAAACCCTACAGCATCTTTCCTTAGCAAACATCCAGCATTTCACACTAGTACTCTGACTGAAAGAGAACAGAAGTATCTTTCTATCTAATGTTCTTATCAGTCCTCTGTGAGACCTTAGATACTAAGGCTTGAACTAATTTTGTCAATCATTTGAGTTTATTTACATGACATGCTTGCTGTTAAATATATTCCTTTCCTGTCTATATACACTTGCTCGTTTTATGAAATGCTAAGCCAAATATTTTTGTCAAAAACTTCCTAGTTATTAGTGCTAAGTGGAAGTGTATGTGTGCACACACAATCTCTCATTCTTTTTAAACAATTAGCAATTAGTTTTCTGATAAACAGTTCAAATTATGGCCACAATTCAAATGCATTCTGCTACAATGACAGCCTTTGCCTTTCTCTCACTCCTGTAGGCCTTGGTAATACCTTCCTTCCAGGGAGAACTCTGGCTCAGCTGCTTGCAATGCCTCTGGATCTCAGGAAACAAGGACAGTTGAACAACTGTGAACATATTATATGCAGAACAAAAAAGAGAAGTGGTCAAGAATTAGGCGAAGAGCAAGATGTAAAGAATGCCGTTGTTTTATCTTCAGGGACAGGTGAAATTCATGGGACTTCTGTGAAGATGTAGAGAAATACTACAACCACAGAGGAATTATGAAATCTGCAAGGATGAGTTGACATTTCATATATGCATTGCATGCCATTGGATGTTTATTAGTTACCATAAATTAAAAGTGAGAAATTCACAATCCACAGTTCTGAAAACCAGAATGTAAACAGATATTTCTCTTTATCTCTCTTCCCCCAACCATGTAGTTCTCCTCATAGTAAGAGCTTATATGTCTAATTTCTTATGTTGATTTCGAAAATTATAAATATACAAGCAAACAGGCATATGATCTATATGTCTTTATTTTGTATTCCGTTTTCTTAACTCAAACGACAGCACGCTCACAGTAAAAAGTGTGCTGTGCCCTTGAGTTCTTTCCACTTGATGAAGTAAGTAGACTGTTCTACCTCAGTACACGTAGAAATTTCTCATTACTTTTAGTGCATAATATGTGTGAACAAAATGAATGCAAGTTGTAATGGGTAAGAGTGAATATCTCTTTGTGTTCTTAAGTCATTTGTGATTCCTTTCTGTGACTCTCTGGGAGGGAATTTTTTGAACTATAGTATAAAATAGAGAAGAGAAACGTCACTGGAAGAGGTGTCAGGAGACCTTACTGAATACCATCATATATTTGATTAAGGAAGTATTAGATGAAATTTCCTTGAAGGATCTTAAGCTGCTGAAATATAGTAGACATGAAAGAGAAATGACTGAGAAGGTTGTTTAAGGTAAAGAGGGCAATGAGCAACAGAATCTTCTTTTAAATTTTATTTTATTTTATTAACATTTTCTTCATTTATTTTACATACCAACTGCAGTTTCCCCTCCCTTCTCCCTCCTCTTCTCCACCAGCCCCTCACACTTATTCCCCCCCCCCATCCTCTCCTCCATTTCCATTCAGAAAGGGGCAGGTCTCCCAAGGGATTGAATAAAGCATGGCACATCAAGTTGCTGCAGGTCTCAGCTCCTCCCCCTGCATAAAGGGTGGGCGATGGAATCCAACATGGGGACAGGTTCCCAAAAGCCAGCTAAGCTCCAGGGACAGGTCCTGATCTCACTGCTAGAAGCCTTGCAAACAAACCAAGCTCCTCAACTGTCATTCCTATGCAGGCTTCCTAATTGTTGGTCCAGAGTCCATGTGTTCTCAGGAACACATGTCAGCTGTCTCTGTGGGTTCCCCCATGTTGGATCCTCTATGTTGAATGCAGGATGACCCTAGCTCATACAATCCCTCCTCCTTTTCTTCAGGAGGACTCCCAGATCTTGGCCCAGGAGCAACAAAATTTTAACAGAAAAAAATATAGGGTGAATTCATGAACCAAATATGTCCATTTGGTCAAAAGTCCAAGTAAATCAGGATGATGGTTTAAACACCCTGTGTACTAAATATTTCCTGTAGTTTAAATATTTGAACAGCCAAGTAACAATCTTCATGAATCATGAGTAAGGCCCTTCAAAACCAAATAATGTCCATTTTTAAAATAGTTCACTATCTGTCTTGATTACCTTTCTATTGTTATAACGAAATACCTTATCCAAGGCAATTTATAAAAGAAAGCATTTAATGGAGATTATGATTTCAGATGGTTAGAGTCCATGATGGAATATATAGATTAAATGTATTGGTGATGAACTTCAAGTTACCAGTAATGCATCAGTATCTATTAAGGAAAGAAAAACACTTCACCGTGTAGTCATTTAACAAAGAGCGAGTTGTGATTTGAATTCTCTATTTCATATTTCCTGTGTCTTCTATACTCTGTCTGTTTGTTGTATGACTCCCAATCTGTGTCTGCCTAAAGGCTGTGTTGTGAATCTGTCCTTGTATCTATGTCTATATATCTGTGTGTCTGTATCTCAAATGAATGTATTTGCTTTGTCTTTACTCAATAACCCAGAAAGCATCAAATGGGGACAGAATGAGGGATACTTTATAGAAATCTTTAACAGGGTTTTAGAAGGGATTAAGTCACTGGCTTCAAGTGACCTCAGCTGACCCACACAACAAACAGTACTACAAACATCACTGTTTATTAACCAATACCCAGAAAGTGCTGCTTTAAACTTTATGGTAAGTTTTAGAAAACTGCTTTCAACCTCTGTATTTGCTGCTTTCAGTCAATGGTATACACATGTGTCAGTCTGGCTCAAGGACATGGATGATTACGTAATTTTAAGATTACAGCTATGTATTAGCTTAGGTCATGAAGGCTTATTACAATGAAAATCTAAGGCAAGTTTTATTGCTCTCCTAAAAATAGGTTAAATAAACAGGCTGTTTATACAGCAGTATAGCAGTTTTAAACAATCTTAAGATGTATTATTAACAATGTCTGTGAGGTACAGCAAAAGTTCCAGTCACTTAGCCTGTAAGAGATATTTTTTATCATAATACCTTGCCGCAATGGTGGAGAGAAGGCTTGACAACGGGAACACCTAGAACAGCAGCTGAAAGCTTATACCTTTATCTGTTAGAAAGAGGCAGAATGAGGGACACTGGGGATGGCATGAGTGTTTTGAAACCCCCAAACCTTCCCCCAGTGATATACTCATTAAACAAGGTCATACCTACTAATCCTTCTCAAACAGTTCTACCAATTGTAACCAAGTATTCAAACGTTATGAGCCTGTGGGAGGGTCACTCTCATTCAAACCACCAGAGAACCTTAGAAGCATTCCAATACTTACAGAATGTAGCAATTAAAAGGAGACTTAAAGAAACTGGCAAGAGAGGGAAGCAATCAATTATACTACCTACCTTTTCTGCCTATGAGACAATGCAATAACCAGAACAGTAGGATATCCCCAAGGATATACTAATGACACATAGAGTGGTGGCAACCAACAGTTATCTAATTGGACTTAAGACTAATTCAGCAGAAAGATTGTTATACCTTGTATTGAAAACCTAAAAACCACACCTGGCTAGTTATGTAATGATTTTCCTTAATATTTGCATTCATAAATATGTAAATATAACCTGCTAAATCAGTGTTGCTTGTATGTACACAATATTAGAGATGACCACTGGTATTATTTAACCAATTAGGAAGTTCATCCATGGGAAAGACTAATTCTCTCTTTCTCAACAGTCATGAGTATCCTGCATTTTTTTGTCTAGTGGAGCTCCTTGAGATTTCTTATTTGTCTCATTTAACGTGTCTGATAACATTGCCATTCTTTGAGTAAGCTGCCCTAGTATTACATTATCATGTGTGTTGCTTTCCAGGATTTTATAGCATATTTTCAGGTTTTCTGTATATCACAAACTTTCTGCTCCTTCTTCTGAAATGTACCTTGGGAATTAGTTGTAGGACTTGTGCTGCAGATGCATCCATTGGGGCTGAGCATTTCATGATCAATTGTTCTGTGTATTTTGGCCAATTGTGGTTTTCTGTGATGGTCTTTAACTGATGTAAAAAAGAAGCTTCTTTGATGAGGAGTGAGAGCTACATTTATCAAGTAAAGAAGGCTTCTGAAATGATGCCATGGCTCTTGGAAGAAAACTTACTGTTAGCACTTTACTAAATCAGTATAATTACTAATTGCATTCTAAATATTTATTGTTATACCCACAGAGAATTGTAGTTTTCAGTTTGTGCCAAGGAAGCTTCCATATAACTTCTTAAACAAGACCTGACAATGTCTAGTGGACATGCCAAAAATGTATGGAGAAAATCTCACATGAACTCACCACTAGATGAAGAGTTATATGAAATCAATGGCTGCTTAGGGAAGCAGAATCACTTTCACCCAGGGATGAACCCCCAACTGGTTACTCAATATAAAGTAGTAAGCCCTTATATTTAATATATATATTATATATACATACACATATATATGTTTTTTGCATATATATATATACCACAATAATTGGACTCAAAGGGTGGAATTGTCTTTCTATATTTATATGTGTAAACACGAAATATTATATAACTATATGTAACAACAATAATAATTAAAGAAAAAATCATGAATTCAAAAGTAACAGTGGGACTGGGAATCAGAGAGACTTGAGAGGGGATGGAAGGAAATTATGTAAATATATTTTAATTTTAACTAAAGGATACAAATAACTTCCATAATAAAATCAGAATAAAAAATGTATTTTCACCAAATGAGACAAATAGAGATTAATAATAGCAAAGTTTTTAAATAATAAAACAAAATATAACAAGGTTAGAAACAAACTAATATATTGGAATTAGGCAAAACAAAACAAAAAAACAAGAAAAAGAGCCCAAGAAAAGGCACAAGAAAAAGAGACTCACTCATTCACACACAAAGGAAGACCAGAAAACTTCAATCTGGAGGCCATAATGCATATTTAGAGGTGATGGAGAAGACCCGTGTAGTCTGGGTGCATGCTGCCTCAGTCTCTTATGAATGTTGTTCATGTTGATTTAGAGAGTCTTATTTTCTTGGTGTCCTCCATGACCTCTGTCTCTTACACTTTTCTGCTTTTCCTTCCACTGGGTTCCTTGAGCCCTGAGTTGAAGGATTGGATGGATACATTCCATTTAGGGCTGAGTGTTTATAAGTCACTCTCTGCATAATGTCTGGCTGTGGCTCTCTATTTGTTCATATTTACTGTAGGAGGAAGCCACCCTCTCTGATGATGGCTGAACAAGGCACTGATCAATGAGTATATTAGAATGCCATCTAGGAGTTATTTTATTGGTATGTTTATGGTTTTTGTTTTTAACAGCAGTATTTGGTTTTATCCTAGTCTCAGATTATTGATTATTCAAGCAGTATCAGGTATGGGTTCCATCTCATGGAGTGGGCCTTAAATCAAATCAGGTATTGATTGGTTACTTCCACGAGCTTTGTGCTACCATTGCACTAGCATGTCTTACAGATAGGGCATCATTGTAGATCCTAGGATTTGTGGATGAGTTTGATTACATTTCTCTTTTGGTAGCTTGCAGAGTATCTTCCTATAACAAAGATACTAGAAAATATGGATGAAGGTTCTATATAAGCACTAGCTCAACCTCTCCATGTTTAATGAGTTGTGTAAGTGTTGTCTTTAGCAATGAGGCCTTGCTGTCAGTTTGTGGGAAAACATCTATAATCTTCGCAACAGTCTGTGTTTTAGGGGGCATTCCATGGGGGTCCCTTTGGCCAACAATTCAATTAAATATAACCCAAACCCAGTACTAAAAGCTTCATTTGATGGTAAGAGATGTCCAGTTGGGTCTCTGTCCCCTCCATTATTTTGTGATTTCATTTAGATTGCCTTCATGTATGTATATATTTTAAGAAGCATTTAGTGTATTAGGGTTCCATACTACTCCTCCAATGACCCTGAATTTCAGCTGTTTCTCCCCATATTCTATCTTTTGTCCCTCTCTCCCATCTGCTTTCCCACTCGATCTTGCCATTCCATCCTCCCTATCCATAAGTATTTATTCTATTTCCTTTTCCTAGGGAGATCTATCTACAGCTCCTAGTCCCTTACTCTATATCTACTTCCTGTAGTTCTGAAGATTGTAGTGGAAGCAATATTTCAACCCAAATAAAGGAATAAGCACAGTCAAGAAATGATAAAAAGCAAATGAAGCTTTACTTCTGATACCCAACGTATTACTGAGAACAAAAAAATACCAAATAACCCCACAAAACAAAAAAAACATACAAAACCACAAAGGCAACCACCAAAACACACCTTTCATCAATAAATTCAAATACTAGTGGCCCCAAGTTTCTAATCAAAATAGAAAAGTTAAGATGTTTGGATTAAAAACAATATTCATCTTTTTGTTATATAGAAAAGCAATCATTTTGCCTTCAATAATGGACAAGCATCTTAGAATGAAAAGATGGAAAAAAAAAAACAGTTCCAAGCAGACCAGACCAGGAAACAAGTGTGTGTGTTGTAATTATCCACTTCAAACTAAAATTATTCAGAATACATAAAGAATGACACTTCATTCTGAGTAAAGGAAAAATTAATCAGCAAGATATTATAATCTTAAGCATATATACAATGAATTCAGGTGCACTCAATTCAACAAAAAGTGTACCATTGAAATAAAGACACAGATTAACATCAGCCACAAAATAGTTAGTGATTTTGATGTTGTGTGTTCTTCAATAGAGAGGCAATCTGGACAAAAATAAACAGAGAAACACCATGCTTAAATAATTTTATGCATCTTATAGACCTCACAAATATTCGCAGAATAGTCCACCCAAACATCCAAACTTTACATACTACTTAGCAGCCTAGGGAAGTGTCTCTAAAATAAAAGACATATGGTACATAAAGCAAATCTTTTGTTTTTGTTTTTCGAGACAGGGTTTCTCTGTAGCTTTGGAGCCTGTCCTGGAACTTGCTCTGTAGACCAGGTCAGCCTCAAACTCACAGATGTCCAACTGTCTTTGCCTCCTGAGTGCTGGGATTAAAGGTGGGTGTCTCCACCACCCAGCATAAAACAAATCTTAATAAAGTTATATAAATTAAAAAGAAACCCTATATGGATTCTGTCTGATCACAATCCTATAAAGCTTCAAACTAACAGCAAAGGGATCCATGGTAAGTTCAAGGATATTAACACATTAATGAATGAGAAATGGGTTAGTTATAGAAAGAAAGAAAGAAAGAAAGAAAGAAAGAAAGAAAGAAAGAAAGAAAGAAAGAAAGAAAGAAAGAACTCTGGAATTAAGTGAAAAAGAAAAAAGATATACTACCATATATCTGGAATACATTATTAGGTGCAGTGGTGGCGCATGCCTTTAATCCCAGCACTCGGGAGGCAGAGGCAGTTGGATCTCTGTGAGTTCAAGGCCAGCCTGGTCTACAAGAGCTAGTTCCAGTGATGTAAATCATGGTTATGAGAGGGTAATCTACAACTACTAATTTACTAAACCAGCATAATTCCTAATGAACAACCTATAAACATATATTCTTATGCCTATAGATATATAGAGTCTTCATCCCTCATGAAGGCAATTTCTATGATGGAAAACCACAGAAAGCCACTACCAATCAAAATAGAGTTGTGGAACACAGTCCAAATGATTACATCTTCAAAACGCTCCTACCCCTGAGGTTCAGGGAACATTGTAGGAGAGGGGGCAGAAAGACTATAAGAATCAGAAGATCATGGGGTTTTCTGTGAGACTGTATCTCCTAGCAATGCCAGAAGCTATAGCCATGAAGTATCAGCAGCATGATTGCTCAAATGTGAGCTGAACAAGAACAACACCAAAGGAAATGTCGAAGTGGGTTGGGGATAAAAACCATGTGGCCACAACTCTACACAAAGCACTGCAGGCAATTAAGAAATGCTGGAAGTGGGAGAAACAGTCTCCTCCTGGGAAGAGCACAGCAATTGGTTATCCAATACCAAATGGTCAGTCCTGAAAACATGCATACAAGTAACACTAAATGGACAAAATAAATTATATTTAAGAATATATATATATATACATATGCAATGTGCATATATGTATGGAATAACAATGAAAAGAGGGCATGAATTTGAATGAGAGCCAGGAGGGACATATGGGGGATTTGGAGAGAAGAGAGGGGAAGGGGGAAATGTTGTATTTGTATTATAATCTCAAAATATTAAAAATTTTTAAGGGAAAAAAGATCTAGTCTGAGAAGTATTCAGAACAGAATTCTGCCAGACTTTAAAAGAGCTATATCCAATCTTCCTTAAATTATTTTAAAAAACACAGAAACAAAGGAGTTCTCCTAAATTCCTTCTACAAATTCAGTTTCATTCTAATAACCAAACCAGGTAAAATCACAGCAGCAAAAACAACAAAGGAAACAACCAACAAATATTTCTACTGAATATGGATGCAAATATCCAATAAAATACTTGCAAGATGAATGTAAGGATATATCAAAAAGTCCATCTATCACACTAAAATTGGCCTGTCCCAGAGAGGCAGGAGTGGTTTAACAAATACAGGATAAAAAATGCAATCAACTGAATACAACTAAAGACCAACATTCCATGGTTGTCTCAATAGATGTAGAAAAAGTCTTTGGCAAAATCCAACATGATTCATGATAAAAGTTCTGGAAAGAGTAGGAACAGAGGAAACACACCACACCATAATAAAGACTATATATTTAGAAACTCCAGCCAACACTATCCTGAATGGAGAAAAACTCAAAGTAACTCCATTAAAATCAGTAATGTGTCAGGTTTGCCCACTATCCCTATGCCATTTCAATATAACACTGGAAGCATTACCTAGAACAATACGGCAAAGAAGAAAAATTAAATGGAAGTACAGAGGACAAAAAGATAGTCAATAATATCTAATTTCAGATGATAATACATAAGAGATGCCAAAATTTCCAAAAGAAAAATTCTGTAAATGATCAATGACTTCACCAATGTCGCAGATATAAAATCAAAGTAAAAAAAAATCAGTGCCTTCCTTTATACCAATATCAAGCAGGCTGAGAGAGAGAGTTCATGGAAACAATCTCATTCACAATAGCCTCAAAATGAAATCTAGAAGTGAAACCAATCCAGGAGGAGAAAGATCTCTGCAATGAAAACTTTAAATCTTTCAATAAACAGATTGATGAAGACACTGGAAGATGGAAAGATACCCCACAATTTCAGATTCATAAACTTAACATTGTGAAAATGTCTATCCTACCAAAAGCAATTTGCAGATTTAATAAAAATCCCCATGTTATTCTTCACATAAATAGGTACCAACATTCTAAAATTTATATGGAAGCACAAAATTCTGTAGATAATCAAAGAATCCTGAGCAAATAAAATAATATTTTAGGGATTGCCATAGCAGATGTCAGTTTATACTATAGAGTTAAAGTAATAAAACAGTATAATACCAGCACAAAAACAGACTTGCAGATCAATGGAACAAACTACAAGAACCAAATGTGAATGTATAATAACAAATATTTAAAAAGAATTTAATACCCTTGGCCATTAGGAAAATGCAAATTAAAAATTTTTGAGATCCCATCTTACCCCAGTCAAAATGCTGTCATCAGGGGAGAGAGAAGAGACAAATACCATCATGGATGCTTGATAAAGATTTTAAGGATCATATTATTTTATTTTTATTCAATTTTGGCTGAAAGAGACATACACTATCTAACAAAAATTCCAGTCCAGGTATGAGAAACCTCCATTTGACTTGGTCAAGGTTAGTCTGGCTGACTCTCAAAACCAGAAAGTACTATGGAAGCTCCCAAGGGAGGGAATCACTCAATAGCCTATTCAACTGTTGTGCCTATGAACCACAATAATGTCCAGCTTGAAAAGATAACTTTAAAGATTCAGTAGTGGTGCTCATATGTTGGCATTAACCAACAACTGTCTAATATGATTTAAGACTTATTCAACAGGAGGTTAATTTTTCGCAATTAGCCAACTCCATGGGGCTAATGATGTCTTAGATCTTAGAAGAGAGCATACTACCCCTACTTCCCTAAACCAGCCTAATTCCTAACTGCATTCTAAAACTTATCCTTATACCTATGGGTAAAAGCAACTTTAACTCATCATCAAAGTAGCTTCTCATTACAGCAAATGGAAAACCATTACAGGAAATAGCAACTAAACACTATGCAGAAATTAAGATGGTAGGGAGCCCAGCCCCAATGGTTATATTCATAACTCATCTCCTGTACATAAGGCTCAGGTAATGTCAATAAAGTTGAGATGGAATGATATCAAGAGCTAGAAGATCAGGAAGTTTACTGTAAGAAGTATCTGCCAGAAATAATAGGAAACTTCATCATGTTGCCTCAATAGTGTGGCTTCCTAATCAAGACCCTAACAGTTACAAATATTAAATGACATGCTAACATAGGAGAGGGAATTCTTATGGGGTACCACCCCTAGACAAAGAACTACAAAGAACTAATAACTGAAGACTGAAGGAGAATTAGCTTCTTCCAGCAATAAGTCTCCTAATTGGTCATCCAAAATAAAATGATAATCCCTGAAATATTCACCCAAGCAACAAAAACAGTCTCATCAGGTTGTATTTATGCATTAATATATAACAACAACAATAAAACAGTCTATTAACTTAAGAGGGGATACTGGTAAGGAACATATGAGAAATTGGTGGAAGGAAAGTGAATGGAAAACACGATGTAACTATAATTTATATTAAAATAATAAATAATGAAGAAAGCAAACAGAAAGGCTGATGAGATAGATGTTCTACATTTTATTAAATTAAAAATGAGCCATAGTTTAAGAATGAATGCACCAGTTTAAAAACAGATATAGAACTGTGTAGATTTTTATTTTTTATATGCCCAAATTGCTGTTTTAGTTTCCAAAATATGTGCAAATCCATACATATTTATATATAACATACTGAAATAAAATTGTAAATAATAACTCTTTTTTGAAAGTGCTGGTTAGCATTTGGGGAGAAAGAACCCTTACTCACTCCTTGCGGGGATGTAAATTTGTGTAGCCTCTCTAGAAATCAGTGTGAGTTTCTGCAAGAAACTGAGAAGAATACTCCAGAGAATATGACAGAGATGAATGAAAGGCCATAATGAAATCCGGTACTTCGTATAATAGCCTTAAAAATTTGTCAGTTCTTCCCAGTGCCTGACTTGTACCCAAGCCAGTTTTAGTCTCATTTCTTTTGTCTTCCATACCATACCCTTAGAAGCAAGACTGCAGCTGATAGGTCAATATACCCTAAATATAGAATTTCCTTTCCTACTCTGTGCCTTTTCTCACACTGTACACCTATTCTGACCTTATCCCCCTTCCACCTCCAGAAATCTGACTTTCACTTTAAAACCCGGTTTAAAACATGAAAAAATTCTTCAGCATTCCTTTAGGATTAAATTCTCCAGATCTTTCTTGTAGAATGAAAACAGTTACTTCAGTAGTAAATTATCTGCTAACTGTCTATCTATTTCTTAAACTCTAAGTTTCTAAACTAGGTTTCTTTGGTTCTTTGAGAATTTTATGCATTGTATTTTCATCATATTCACCCTCCTCCCTTGAATTCCCCCAAATCCACCCCCATTATAGTCAGCTTCCATTTCTTTGTCCCTTCAGTTTTATTTGGCTATCTGAGAGGCTGCTATTGAAAAAAGATTTTGCTGTAATAAAAGGGAATGAAACATTTTTCTGTATTCATATGTCTCCATAGTTAATGTTCTTCACAAAAAGCCCAGAGTCTCTATAAGATCTCAAAATGCCCCCTGACGTACTAAAGCCAAATTCAATTAGTTACCATGTTGTTCAAGGTTTTTGTAAATGCCACTGTGTCTCATTTTCTAAGATGTGGTCACTTGGCACGGTTACACATAGCAACTCCTTTTGACAAGCTATTAAGCTGGCTCCCCAGGTCTCATCCCAATCTTCTGTCATCAGGGCTCAGTGACCCTCCCACACATTACTTTTCAGTTGTTAATAGGTGTTTTTTTCCTGTTGAGCATATATTCAATACTCTCTGCCTCAGCACAAGGTTCACAGTATGAGTACTCTATGTACTCCATGTATAATAAGGCTCCTTAGAAACTTATTGTGAGACATAGCTCACCATCACAGTTCCATTACACCTTTCAATTCATAAGCTAATGCTAGGATTCATAGAATAGAAACAAGTAAAGGGACAAGATCCTTAGCTTGGACAACTTATGGTTATAGACATGGTTTAGACTTCCACGTAGATTTACTGATATTACTCATCAGTGCTTTCTTAAGTTCCTTATTGATAATAAGCTACACCTTCCCCTCTAAAGACAGAGAATATTATGTTAGGGAATTACTCTGTTCCATTCCCATCACCAAAATGAAAAATAAAGACAGACAAAACAGACACAAACAAAACACATATGTAGTCCAACATCTCTGATACTGTGATAATATTGTTAACTTGGTAAGATCAGGGATCATCTGACATACAAGCCACTGGAAATGTCTGTAGAGGATCATCTAACTTAATGTAGCCTCTGAGTGAGGTTATCTAGATGATGTGATTAGGCTGGAAAGACTCATGTTAACTGGGAAGCACCATTCCATGGGCTGGAGTTCTGACCTAAACAAAAGAAAGAAGGCAAGTTGAGCCCAAGTAGTCAATTATCTGTCCCTCCTGACAGCAGATTTATGGTGACAGGTTGCTTCAAGTACCTGTTGCCATGATTTCCTCACCACTATTGATTGTACCTTAGAATTGTGAGTCAAATAAACCCTTTCTGCCTTAAGTTATTTTTTTCAGATATTTTGTCTGAGCAAGGAGACAAATAACTAATTCAAAAATCTGGTGCTAAGAAGTGGGGCTGTTGCTGTGATTAACCTGAGTATGTGCTTCTAAGCCTTTGGAAATCATTTGCGGGATGTGGAACGCCTTAGACTTAGTGCCAGAAAAGTGCTGGAATACTGCAAACAGCTTAATGGAATGTTCTGCTATGAGTTAGAAAGATCAGAAAACTGAGAGAAACACGACCAGTATATGTTTTGCTCCTGAGATTTCAGAATGGAACAAAGACTGTGTTAGGAACTTGACTGGAGAACATGCTGATTATATTCAGGAAAAGAATCTGGCTACATTCTCCCTATATCTGATATATTACTCACAGTACTCTAAAGGAATATAATTCAAAGACTGAATATATAGTAAAGGGGGATGTAGTAGAGTGGCTTACAGATTGTGGTCTTGCTAGTCCACCAATGGCTGTCTCTCACAGTAAAGGCCAAGAATCTAGTAGTTCTTCAATCCAAAAATCTGGGTATCTCCACTGGTCTTCAATCTATACTTGATTCCAAAGAAGTAGATTCTAAACCCAGTGAAGGAATGTGTTTTAGTAAGGGTTTTATTGTTGTGAAGAGACACCATGGCCATGACAACTCTTTTTCTTAAAAAGGAAACATTTAATTGGAGGCTGGCTTACAGTTCAGAAGCTTAATTTATTTTCGTCGTGGTGGGAAGTATAGTAACAGGCAGGCAGACATGGTGCTGAGGAAGGAGTTGAGAACTCTACATTTGTATTTGCAGCTGAAAGTTCTACATCTGGATCCTCAGGCAGCAGGAAGATCAGGCCACAATGACTGTGGATTGAGCAACTAAGACCTCAAAGCCTGCCCTCAGTGACATCCTTTCTCTAACAAAGCCACACCCACTCCAGCAAAGCCACACCTTCTAATAGTGCCACTCCCTAATGAGCCTATGGGGTCATTTTCTTTCAAACCATTACAGAATGCCTTAGCAACAAGGTAGATGAACTTGCTGATGAGAGTAAAGGTAGGCAGACAAAAAGCAAAATCTTCCTTCTTCCATGATTTTTCATGTGGGCTGCCACCAGAAGATGTGGCCTAGATTTAGGTTGAGTCTTACCAACTCAAATGATACAACCAAGAATATCTTTAAAAACATGTCCATCTGCTTTGATGTTAGCAAATTCTAGATATACTCAATTTGATTACCAAGACTGACCATCACATCTGGAGAAGTTTAGTGAGGCTAAATTGAAAAGAAGCAGATTAATATTTTGAAAAGGAGAATTCAAGGTAGAATAGTATTCAGGTTTTGGCATGGTTATTGCTCACTTCTCTCATACATATCTAAATAAAAAAATGATAACATGAGGGCCAGAATGAAACAAAAAAGGTGCAAGTTGATTTTTTTTGAAAGGAGCTCAAGCATGTTTAAAGTGTAGCCAAGGTAGGCAATGAAATGACTATAATGGTTAAAGAGAAACCTCTTGCTTTGCACTGGCAAAACAAGAAAGGCTACCTGAGGATAAGATCCACCCAGCAACTTGGGAAAAGGTTAATGCCTTTGAGAAACTCTAAACCAAAAATGATGATAAAGGAGTTCTTTGTCCAAGATAAATTGACTAAGGGCTTGCTATTGCTATGATGAAACACCAAGAACAAAAGCTAATTGGGGAGGAAAGGATTTGTTTGGTTTACATATCCATATCTCTCTTCAGCATTAAAAGAAGTCAGGCAACAATGAGGACCCTAAGAGAGACATACATAGATCTAATTTACATGGGAAGGAGAAAAAGACAAGATCTCCTGAGTAAATTGGGAGCATGGGGACTTTGGGAAAGGGTTGAATGGGAGGGAAGAAGTAGGGAGAGGAGCAGAGAAAAATGTAGAACTAAATAAAAATCAATAAAAAAAATGAAACAGGACAGGAACTCAGAAAGGGTAGGAACCTGGAGACAGAAGCTGATACAGAGGATATGGAGGGGTGCTGCTTGCTGACTTGCACATAGTTGCCTGCTTTCTGATAGAATCCAGGGTTGGCCCCACCCACAATGGACTGGGTCCTCCCACACAAATCACTGGTTAATAAAATGCCTTACAGACTTGCCTATAATACAGTGTTCTTCTTCTTCTTCTTCTTCTTCTTCTTCTTCTTCTTCTTCTTCTTCTTCTTCTTCTCCTCCTCCTCCTCCTCCTCCTCCTCCTCCTTCTCTTTCTGCCTCTGCCCCTTTCCCTTTACCCTCCTTCTCCTCCTCCTTCTTTTCCTCCTCCTCATTCTTCTTCTTCTCCTCCTCCTTCTTCTTTTCCTTAATTGAGACAGAATTTCTCTGTAGCTTTAGAGCCTCTGTTGGAACTCACTCTGTAGGCCAGGCTGGCCTCGAACTCACAGAGATCCTTGTGTTTCTGCCTTCCAAGTGCTAGGACCACCACCTGGCAGAGGTATTTTCTTAATTGAGGTTCCCTCCTCTCAGATGACTTGTGTCAAGTTGACATAAAACTAGCCAGCATACTCAGTAGGCCTGCCCTTGGGACCGGGAACCTCGCCCAACCAGCTTCCGCGGATTCAGCTGGACCCTGGTGAGTGGGCCCCAGCCCGTCCCCGGGACCTTCTGGCCACTTGGGGCTCCCCTCTGTTGGCTTTGCTGCTTATCCCAACCCTGCTCGCCCCCAGGCATCCCTTCTCATCTGCATGGTCCCGGCTGCACCCGAGCTCGGCCCACCCGGGCTGAGGCCTTGGGGGAAGGGCGAGTCCCCTGCTAGGGGGCCTCCTTTGTCCCACGGAGCCGAGCGGAGAGGAGCGGGCAACCCTCAGTAGGCCTGCCCTTGGGACCGGGAACCTCGCCCAACCAGCTTCCACGGATTCAGCTGGACCCTGATCCCGGGAACCAAGCGGAGCCAAAGGGAGCAGAGCGGGCAACTCTCAGAAGAGATGGGCAGGCGCCAATCAAAGAATTCGTCCAACAACCTGAAAAGCAACATGATAACACCAGAATCCAGTGATTATGGAACAGGAAAGCACGAGCAACCTATCCCAGATGAAGTAGAAGAAATTGACTTTATACGTAGCTTTATGAAAATTATAGAGTCCTTTAAAGAAGAGGTGAAAAACTCCTTTATCGAAAGGGATGAGAAAACTAACAAAAAGTTAAAAGAAATGAATAAATTCCTCAAAGATACCCTAGAAAACCAAGAAAAAGCAATCAAACAGGTAACTGAAACAGTTCAAAACTTGAAAACTGAAATGGAGGCAATGAAGAAAACACAAACCGAGAGATGGCGGGAAATGG
>PVIU01008913.1:0-79732 GCA_004026605.1 Ondatra zibethicus | reverse complement strand
GAGGCAGGCAGTGGAGGGAGGCAGGCAGTGGAGGGAGGCCCTCTCCACAAACGTGCCCACGGAGCTGCAAGTTCCTCTGCTGTCGCTCCTGAGCTTGGCAGATTGGTCCAGTAATGAATTCAAATAAATGCTGAACTCAAATAGTGTATACTTTTGAGGGTCAGTGGCTTACCCAAAGGCCCTCCTCTTAAGGGCCTGTGTGAGGCTTCCTGGTTGAGGGAGGCCTGGGGATAAGGTCTGTCAGGGAGCACTTCTCTCTTGGCTTGCGCCGATCTGTTTTCCACCTCTTGTCTGGAGCTGGGTGTGCTCCTGAGTCTGGTGGACAGCAGGCAGCAGCAAGGTCCTGGGAGCTACCTCTGGAGGCACCAGATGAAAGGACTTACTTGTCTCCACTGAAGAGAAGGCCTGGTTGGTGGTAGGGTAAAGGAATAGAGCTGCGGCTGCCTTGGATTCCCTAAGGAATGCTGGGAGAGCATGGCCTACAGTTCCAGGTTTGGGATTAGGATTTATGTTACATGGAAGAGAGAGGTTGGGGAGGGGAAGTGGGGCAAGCTGAGCAGAGGTGGTACACACACACACACGATAACACTGCCAACTGCAGTGTGTGGAGGGGTAGATGACAGAGGGCTCATACCACATCTGGGGGGCTTCACAGTTTTGGGATGTCCAGTACTATGGCACAGAACAGTGGTCTGCACATAGTAGGTATGCAAGATGGTTAGAAGGGACCCACACATAGTAGGTATGCAAGGTGGTTGGAAGAATGAAAGAAGGACTGAGCATGCCTGGGTAATGTTTAGGAGTCCTCACTACTACAATGGGTTACCATTGTAGACCCATGGAAGCAATCTTTGGTGACCATGTATGAGTTGCTGCCATCTCTCCCAGGCCTTCCCCACAAAACTGGGGCCCAGAGACAGGTTTAGTTCAAATCTAATCCTTTCTTTCATGGTTTGCAAACGAAAGCCTTGAGCATGGCAACAACTGGCCAAGAGTACTTGCTGAACCAGTAGCAGAACTAGATTGGAACCCAGGCCCTCTATTTCCCAGAGTGCTCTGTGACTGCCAAAGGCTTGAATAAGAGGGAGGTGTCCTGGTGGAACTGGCTTTTTGAGTTGTAACAGTGCTGCGGGAGGGAGCAGGGTTTAGCTTGGCTTTGAGCCATGACCTCTGTGGCCCCTTCTTAGAACCTGGCTGCATACACCGCGGTGTGCCCTTACATATAATAAACATCTTTATGCAGGTCCAACCCCTACAGGATTCTTTCGCTGTTACACTAATGTCATGGTCACAGAGGCACGTAGGTACTGGGGCACACACACCCAGGGGACATTCAAGCCGGGATGATTCCCGGAAGGCAGTTGCCATGCGGATTCCCTAGTGGGAGAGGAAATCTACATCCCAGGCGGGTTGTGCCCCGTGCTGGGCTGCAGGGGAGTGAAGGGGATCCGACTCCCTGGGATGGGAGGCTCACAGAGGCTGAGTCACCTCTTCTGAGTCAGGGATCCTCCTCCTTCTTCTCCCGTCACCCTCCCTCTCTCCCTGAGCCCCCACTAGGGCTTGGCCCGAGCGAGGGAGCGAGGAGCCCGGCAGTCCAGGGCCCGGGTGGAGACGGCCACCTCGGCCTGCAGTGGACCGCGGGTGGCTGGGACAGAAGAAAGGGCGGGGGAGGCAAGGCAGGCAGTCGAGGAGGCGGAGGCAGGGGTTGGGCGCCGCTAGCGAGGAGGCAGGCTCGCGGCCGCCCCTGGGCTGGGCACTGAGGCCGCGGCGGGGGCGGGCCGCGCGGCGGGCGCCAGGCCCGGGGCTGTGGGCACGGTGCCCAGCCCCCGGCGCACGCCGACCGCCGCGGCCGCCGCCGCTGCTGCAGTCGGCATCCATCAGCAGGCGGGGGTGTCGCGGAACAGGCTGCTCCGCAGAGCCCGCCCGCGCCGCCCCGCCCCGCGGCCTGCGGGCCCGGAGGAGCCGAGGGAATCGGCCCTCGCCCAGCCGGCCCGAGATGGGGACCCCCAGGCCCAGGTAGGCACGTGGGGACCGGTGATCAGGTGGCATGGGGGCCCCGGGTGTGCTACATCTAGGCCCAGCCTCCAGCCCTCAGGGAGGAGAGGGGGCGAGATTAGGAGCTGAGTCTGAAGGCTGTTGGCCCCCTTGGCCAATGTGGGGAGACCTTTGCTGGTCCTCTCACCTTCGCAGCCCCCTCAGTGCCAGGAGTCGGCTGGCACCTTGGTGTAGAATGAGCCATTGCTGGGCGATGGGCTCAGGAAGCTGGCCCACTCTGTTCTGGAAAGCCACCCTAGCTGCCTTCTTTGGGTCTCTGGTCTTCTCTAGCTTTCCGATGCTGCAGGACAGTATCTTGGCTAGAGGTTGGCTGCTTGGGGGATCCCTGGTATCATCCTCATCCTCTGTTTACAGACCCTTTCCCACTTGTAAGGGCTCCCCATCCCTCCTCCTTTCCCTCCCTGAGTTGGGTGTCTGAACCTTACCCCCAGCACCTCCGAGGATTCAGATTAGCATTGCCCTGCCGGTAGTTTGCACCCCATCAGAGGTAGATGCCTTGTGTGTGTCAGTTGTGCCTGGAACCTTCATACTTGGAGAGGTTGAGTCCCCAAGAGGCTGGGGTCTTGGGGACAGGTGTTTATTGGGGGCTGAAGCCACTGACTGGCTGCATGGGCCAGAGAGGCCACAGGGTCTTGAAAACAAGCGTCAGGAAAACAGTCGGAGTCCGCTGCCTCTCTCTCTAGGGCCAGCCATGGTTCTTGCTTCTTGCTTCCCCTAGAGCTCTGCGATGCATTGGTTCCTACGTGTTCCTACCATCACTCTGGATTGTCGTCTCGCCTCCCCTGCACCCCAAGGTGGGAGTGTGAAAGGGCTGGCTTTAGGACCTCTCTGGAGCTGGACAGGGTCCAGCCGCTCCATCAGTCTGGCCTCTGTGAGCCTTAGCAGTTGGATGGTGGCCCTAGAGGTTCCTGTTCCAGGCTAGAGTATGTAGAATAGAGGTGCTATGTGCCTGCTCCCCATCCATGACTCCAGATGGAGCTTGTGACAGAGGCAACATCCAACAGCTTCTACCCAGTCCTGGTGGCCCAGAGAGGCTCTGCCAGCCATGGAACTAGCTTCTGTTGGCCAGCCTAAGATCCCACTCGCCCAGAAACTGATGTATAAAACTTATGGCTCACCAAACACAATCCCTAGGATTTGGGGAACACCCGAAAGCAGTCTTGGAGGAGGCCACTGGGGAGGGCTTTGCTCCTGTTAAAGCATTCCCTGGGCCCCTGACAGTGTTCTGGGCCCAGCTCCATGAGCTTCTTGAAGGGGTCCTTCAAAAGAGGCCCACATGAGAACAAGGCTGGGCCCTGCGGTTCTCACTGAGTTACCGTAGAAAGGAGGCAAATGACTTGTCCAAGGTCACATAGCTGCTGATTGAGAGAGCTAACACTAATGTGTTCAAGCCTTAAACTTTTTGATTAAGGCTTCTTCCTTGCCCACAGGCCTGCTCCCTGGCTGCTGTGGTTGTTATTCCAGGGGCTGTACATTAAAGGCCAGAGGTCATGGCCCCGTTTTAGGAGAGCCATTGCCTCCCAGCTCTTCCTTCTCCCGTGAGCCAAGCAATAGAGGCCAGGTCATAAAGGGCCTTGGGTACTCTTGGAGTATACAGAATGGAGAGGACACTGGGGCTCCAGAGATATTTTGGGCCTGAGCAGCCAGGGACAGTCAAAAGGTCTCTTGACTGGATAAACTGCAGTGAGAAGGGCCTCTGTTGGCTCCAGCCAACTTTTGTGGGCCACTGTCTAGACTTCTCTGCACTCTTTATTAAAGGGAGGTGACCATTTTAGCCTGGAGCAATACTGGGGACTATACAATCAGAGAGATGGTATTTACTGAGCACGTAATGTGTGCTGTGCCCCAATAAATGCTACGCGCCCTCTCCCAGCAACCCTGTTAGATAATATTAGACACTTTTGACAGATGCATGGAGGCTCAGAGAGGTTACCTGCCAGAGGTCACACAGCTGGAAAATATGGGGCTATAGGAGCCCAGAACCTCTGCGTTTACTATGACAGTGTACTTGGGACAGTGTCTGAGAGCACCTGGTTAGTGTCTAGTTGAACTCCGTAATTAGCTGGCAGCCCGGGCTGATCCAGATAGGGAAGCCCTTGCGCTGAGTCTGTCAGTGAGGCAAGGGTAGTTCTGTGGCTCCAAAGCCTTGAGGAGTAGGGTCAAAGAGGTATGAATGGGAGGGGTTAGCTGGCCCTGTCACTTGCCCCCTGCTACATTTGGTAGAGCTCCAGCAGCCAGAAGCCACACAGAGGAAATGTCGAAGCACCGGCCGGGACTGTATCCCTGTCAGCAGGGACCTGTGCCTGGCTGGGGGTGGCAGCAAGCTGGCCCTGCTTTCCTTGTAGGAAGGAGACTTATGGATAAGAATAGCAACAGCTAACATTTATTGAGCTCTTACTACATGCCAGGAACTATTTTCATATCTTACGTGTACAACTCCTACATTCCTCACAAAACCCTGTGAGGTAGCAATTTTTCTTCTTCCCACTTTGGAGATCACTTTATAGGTTTACTGAAGGCTGCTGAGGGGTGGGAGAGGCAGGGTGGGTCAGAGCCGCTTTCCAGAGTTGATGTAGGCAGCCAGCCTGTGCTGTCTAGAGGTCGTCTTCGGTTTTTTCACTTGGAAGCAGTCATCCAACCAGATGCATGCGATTCCTCAAAAGTCTCAGGTCTAAGCTGGGTATGGGCTCATGTCTGTCATAGCAGCACTTGGGAGGCTGAGGCAGGAGGATTGCCATAAGTTTGAGGCCAGCTTGAGATGCAGAATGAGCTCCAAGCCAGCCAACATTAACTCACATAGTGAGATTCTGTCAACCAAAAATGAACAAAAGGAAAGGGCCAGCGACATGGCTTAGTGAGTATTAGCGCTTGCCACACAAGCTTGACGATCTGGGTTCCATCTACAGTGGATGGGAGGACTGACTCCTGAAAGTCTGTCCTTTGACTGCCATGCACATGCCATGGCATGTGCACACGCGCGCGAGCACACACACACACATACCCCTCTCCCTCTCTAAAAGTCTGAGCAAGTCATGGATGACAGAGCCATCCTGGCCCTAGAGGTAAGAGTACACTAGAGTGTCTGCCCATTTTGATGCTCAGGGAAGGCTTCGAGAAAGGCTGGCCCTTAAGCTGGCCACTAAGAGTTCGAACGTTGTAGGGGTGTGGAGGGAAATAGATGCCTTGGAAGAAGAGCAGGTGACACCGGGTGCAGGAGACAGAGTCCAGGGAGGGCCCAAGGAGCTGGGAGGTGACTCAGAAAGTCAGCTTGTGCTTGTGTTTCTGAGCAAGCCCTGGAATTCACTCTGTTCAGGACCAGCTCTGTGGCCTTGGGAACATCACTTAGCAGGTTTGGGCTTCATTTTCTTCATTTGTAAAATGTGGCTGTGGGACCCTCATGGTGGTAATTACGTAAAGGCTCGCCATGGTGCGTGCTAGCACGTTGCAGCAGCTCTATAAGGACTTTTGCTCTATCCCTTCTGTCTTAAATGTCAGGCTGAGGTATTTGGGCTGGACGTGAGCCTGGAGGTTCTGGGGACCTTTGGAAGGATTTGGCCTGCAGAGGAGTGTGATAGGATGGTGTTAGGGGAAGGTTCTTTAGCAGGTGCGTGGCCCACAAAGGGGCAGACTGTGACCTTGCCAAGAAGCTTTCTCTTGGAGTCTTAGACTGGGAAGGGAAGAAGGTTGAAGCTGCACAAAGATGTCCCTCCGTGGGATGGCATGTGGCTTGCCAGGTTGAGGGAGGAACAGTGTGGTGGTGCAGTGTGGGGGTGGGGAGAGCCATGGGGAATTCAGCTTGAGGCTTGGTGAGACAGAGAAGGGCTGGTCTCCTGTCAATCACTTCGTGGGCTAGGCAGCATCTTATTTGAGCATCTGGCTTTTTTCTTTTGAATGAATTCCTTTGGATAAATCCCCATCAGAACTCGTCTATAATAGCAGCAAATTGGGACTAAATGTCCAACAATAGGAAGATGATTGAGAGCGTTTTGGAACATACACTGGATAAAATAATATGCAGTGGTGAACAGCCGCTGATCCCTCCTCTCAGAGCACGGAGATGGCTGCTGCACAGCCCCCTGCACCCTTCATGCCTCTCGTGCTTATGATTGCCTGGGGCCAGCGGGGCCGTGGCTTCCTTCCTTCTGTGATTGAAAAGGTGAAGACTTGCCTCGGTCCACCTTGAGGGTGGGATTCGTGTTTCATTCTTTCCTGTGTCATTGGCACGTTGCTCTGTGATCGGAAATGATTGACTGGTGGAAAAGGGAAGAGGGGAAGTGATTTGTTCAAGGTCGTGTACTTTTTAAACTTTATTTTCAGTTTTTAAGAAAGACTTATTTTTATTTTATATGCTTGGGTGTTTTGCCTGCATGTGTGTCTGTGTATGCATGCATGCCTGGTGCCTGCAGAAGCCAGGAGAGAGCGTCAGATGCTCTGGAACTGGGGTTACAGGTGGTTGCGCGCTACCATATGGGGGCTGGGAATTGAACTCTGGTCCTCTGGAAGCAACCAGTGCTCCTAACAACTAGGACATCTTTGAAGCTCTATTTATTTGTGATTTGTGCGTGCACATTCATCTGAAGGTCAGAGGATAACCTTTGAGAATTGGTTCTCTCCACCACGTGGGTTCTGGAAATTGAGCTCAGGTGCTCAGGCCTTCACCCTCTGAGCCATCTCAAGGCTCCAGTCATGCAAGTTGTAAGATCCAATAGTTTCCACATCCTTACCACCTCTATTTACCACATTCTTCTCATTTCCTACTCACTATATATGCTCCTCGACTGACATGGAGCTGCATCCCTATAAACCCATTGTAAATAGAAAAAAGAAATCCTGCATTGAGAATTCATTGCATACAGTGACCCTTCGAGTTGAGCAGCACAGGATAGCATAGAGCAGGCTGTTCACCCTGATCATCAAAGGGCTGACTTGAAGCTGGGACTCCCTGTTGCTTCACCCAGCGTTCCCAGAAGGCTTTGCTAGCTCAGGGAAAGATAGAAATTCAAAGTATGGTTTGAAAATGCATATTGCTTTCACCTCTTTGTAAAGCTAAGAAATCATCCATTCAGGGCCATCTATAGTAGTGAGGGGAAGAGAATGGAAAGATACCGTGTAAGGACTTGGGACTCTTGCAGAACAGGGCTGAAGTCTTCTTTCTATTTTTATCAGCTGTAAGAGTTTGGGAAATCAGTTAATCTCTTGAAGGCTCAGTTTCCTCCCCTTTAATGTGGGTAGTCCTCATCCTGCTCTTGAGACTATTAGAGTCCATGAGTTAAGGCATAGAAAGTCTTAGGCATTAGCTCGTCCATAATAAAGGACCACGATGAAGAGGTCATAACGTGAAGGTGTTTATGATGCTATTGATGTTAAACAGGAGAAGTCCACAAAACCCACCAGCATCCAGATTACAGATTATTAGAGACACAGACTGGAGGAAGTCAAGCAGAAATGGAGTCACACAAGTACAATGAGAAACAAATAAGATTGATTCAAACAAATCTTTCTTTAATGTTGTACTGTTCTTTTCTCAGCTTTTTAAAAAAAAGATCTCTCTCTCTCTGTGAGTATGAGTTTTGTGTGAGGGCAGACACACAAATGTCACAGTAGTGGAGATCAGAGGACAGTTCACAGGAGGTGGTTCTCAACTCCTACCTTGTTTTAAGGCAGGGCCTCTTTTCCTTCTGCTTGGTTTGTGAACTTCCAGGAGATTGTCTTGTCTCTGCTTCCCACCTCACAGAAGTATTGGGATTACAGGTTCAAATACCATGTCTGGCTTTTTACATGGGTTCTAGAGACCCAAACTCAGGTCCTTAGGCTCTCGTGACAAGTGCTCTCCCTCTCTGAGCTGGCTCTCCAGCACCTTAGAGGGCTTGCTGTGTTGTGTTAAGTTTAACAAAATTAGTGATTCAACCTAATTTTTACCTTCTATCTCTACATGGGTTCCAGGGGTGTAGCTTAGTAGTCAGGCCCACAAATGCTTTTTCCAGTCAAGCTGACCTCTTGGCCTCTTAGTTTAATTACAGAGATGGTGCAGTGAGATGGCTCAGCTATGGAAAGGTGCTTGTCCCCCAGCCCGATGAGTTTGATTCCCAGGACCCTCTTGATGGAAGTTAGTGAAAACCAGTTCCAGAAGCTACCTGACTTCCACATGTGTGCCATGACCTGCACACTCACCCCCCCCACATATACACACAAATAAATAAGCACAATGTTTGAAAAAACTATCTAAAAACTTGGAGTAATTCAAAAGCTTGCTCTCATCCCCCCGCCGTAATCCTAC
Source organism: Ondatra zibethicus (assembly GCA_004026605.1). Lineage (NCBI taxonomy): Eukaryota > Metazoa > Chordata > Mammalia > Rodentia > Cricetidae > Ondatra > Ondatra zibethicus. The sequence continues at coordinate 71,400 of PVIU01008913.1, read as the reverse complement.
TCTGTAGAAGTAGCCAGATGCAACATAAATCCTCCAAGCGGATTTTCTGTGGGGGGGGATAAGGTCACGAACAGGATTACTGCTTTGTAATTAGCATTTTAATTTAACTATTTATTTTTCCTATCTGTGGACATGGCAATCACAGTGACATGTGATGCTTTGTGATGACCTTAATGAATCAATCCCAGCTGACCTGACCTGCCTCCCGTTGACGGACTTTACAAGCTGTTTTCTAGTTTTACCCGTTCTCAACAAGTGAGCTCTGTTGGTGTTTAAACAATCTCTAGGAATCAAGGGAAGAGAGAAAAAGTAGAAACTGCGAGGCCATGGGTTTCCCTTGAGGATCTGCTGCTTTTTCCTCTTCCTGCTCCCCCCCCCCGACCTGTCCCTATCATCCTCAGAGTGGGGCGATGTCCCAGGGAGACCCCACCTTTTTCTTATCTAGTATGCCCCTCACTTGTGACAGTCTCAAGTCCTCTTAGGATTCAGCAAGCTGCCCTCTTGGATCTTGCCGCCACTTATGCCTCCAGTGTCCTTGAAGAGCTTTTGCCTTCTCTGGATCCAAGTTTGTCCATCTGTTTGTAGGGATGCCTTTCTGATCATGGCCACCATTGCCACCAGCTTGTATCTGCTATATGTCGAATACTGTGCCAAGGTGAGCTTGGGGCCCTGTGGGCTTCAGATTGTTTTATTCTCACAATGCATCAAATGCCTTTGATGTATCAAGGTGACATTCCCATTTTACCTGCTCACACTGGTTTTCAGAGAAGCTAAATAATGTGTCCAAGGTCACCCGACCTATGGGATTGCAACCCCAGTTCTGGCTCCGTTTTTCAGTCTGTGCCACCTCAACCAATCACCTCTCGTTGGTGAGATCCAAGCAAAATGATAATTCTGAAAGAATATTGTAATGGGGCATGAAGATAATTCTAGCTCCCAGGAGGCTGAGGCAGGATGATCTGAAGGTCAAGGACAATCTCAGCTTTAGAGACCTTGACTCAAACAAATAAATTAACAAAACCATCCTTTATATATAAAGGATGTGTGTGTGTGTGGGGGGGGGGATTGAAACTGCTGTTTCAATTTCTATGTCCAGGGCAGCAGCACTTTTGACTATGTGGTTTACAGCAAGTTGGAGGTCATGGGATGTAGCAGGATTGAGGGAGAAGGAGCTCTGGGCTTTGAGCCAGCAGTCCTGGGTCCAGTCCTGGCTGTACTCAAGCTGACTAGCTGTGTGTGTGACCTTGGCCACCTGATCCAGCCTGGGGAGTAAACCCTCCACCCTTGTACAGCTTGGATAGGTGAGGTATACGCCTGAGAAACTTTCAGACAGCCCTGACGAAGGAGGTCTTGGCTGCCTCCTGCAGTTGTCAGTGTGGTTCAAGCAGGAGATGTCTCTCCTCTTTGATGTTCTTACTCTGCAGATCAAGGCTGTCACGTGGTCCCCAGTCCATGCTGGCACATCAGTCTGGCTCCTTGGTAGCCTGTGAAACTTTGGAACAAAAAGCCGTGCTGGCAGGTGGTGGCTTCGTTGTGTCGTTTGATTTTGTTCGATGCAGTTCTCATGGGTACCACAGGCCTTTGACAAATTGTTGTCTGCCCATGCCACGTTTAGAACTGAGAACCCAGCCGCAAGGATGGTAGAAGGCTCCGATCTTTTTAGACTATGTGGGCCTGGCTCAGACAGCACAGCCTGCACCCTCCCATCATTTCGTTCACGTCCATCCAGTGTGACTGGAGGAAGCCCGTGCTCAGCCTCAGGGAAATCCCTGTGGGATGGAGCCCTGCTGCCAGAAGGGAGAGAAAACCTCCGACGTGCGCACTTCTGATGTTTTCTCATCTGACTTCTCAAGCAGTACATGTTCCCAGTGGGAAAATGGAAGCTTACGGGCAAAAGTGAAAAGTCCTGCTTTTCCTTCTCTGAAGGGATGCGAGTGTTAACAGGTTGGCCTTTGAGCAGGGGGAAAGGCGTTGAATATCTCTGGGGCCTTAACTGTGGGGCTTGGCATTACTAATTGCTTCGTGAGTGTGATCTAAACCCAGCTCCACATTTACAAATGCAGAAATTAAGGCACTGAGGAGGGATTGTTAGAGACTTGCTGAAGGTGTGAAGGTGTCCTTCTGTGTCACCTAAGCTGCATAGACTTTGCTTCCCCCTTTACCCACCCCCCCATGCACCAGCATCAAGCAGAATTCCACTAGATGCTTAAGCTGAGGAGGTGCTAACCAGGAGGAGAGGAGAGTTAAGGAACCCGCAGGTGTTGAGGCAGGCACCCCAAGGACAGGAACTGATTTCATTCCTCAGCCCAGATAAGTCAGAGGGAACAGGGTCCCCTGAGCTCCATGGTGGCTGGAGCAGGGCAGGGAGCTGAAGAGTCGTTGCCACCCATCACAGTGAAGGAAAACAGGGAAGGCAGCTCGCCCACTGTAGCTCCTGCCTTCCCACCAGACCCCCAGAATTAGCAGGCATGGGAGCTTGAGGGTCAGGTCAGTGAATGGGCTAGCCGCCTGTTTCATGCATACATAGTATGGATTTGGAAGTTCAAATGGGGCCACGAACCCAGGAGGCCTTGTTGCCAGGGAGTGGGAGCAAAGTGTCCCCTTGAGCTCCCCAAAAGAAAGAAGACTGGATAACTGGTTGTTGAAAATGTCTACCTGAGATCTCTTGGTATTTTGGTTGTCTCTTTCCCCTCTCCCCACCCCCTTTCCTGATCCTTCCCTCTTTCTCTTCCTGCCTTCCTCACGTCTCTCATCTTTTCTTCTTCTCCCCTCTCCTCCCCTCCTTTCCACCGCTGCTTTTCCTGGATCAGAGTCCCCTAGGCAAAAGTGTTTGGTGTCATCAGTGTCCAGGATTTAGAGGAGACAGCCTCACCATCTAGTGGGTGACTGCTCCTGTTTCCTAAGCACACAAAGATGCACTTCTCCAACACACATGACTGCCCTCCCCTCTGTGTTTGCTGGCGCTCTAGCTTTCTGACAGCAGAGCCCTTCAGACTCTGTAATCTTGTACTGCCATGGTATTACTCTGACGTGGGAGGCTAGTGCGGAAACAGAACGAGGAAGTGGCTTGCCTGGAGGCTCATCAGGTAGGAAATGGCAGCCTTGAAATGAAAACCACTGGTCCAGATTCTGAATGTCACTCTTCCTAGGGGATTTGCTTCTCCGTCTTGAGAAGTCTGCCCTTTGCCAGCAGAAAATGAGCATCCCCTGAGCTCCCCTGGTCTGAGGATGCTGAAATGCTATAGAGTAGGAAGGCCTTTGAAATCTGGGATCTGGCCCAGTGTATGTCCTTGCGCAAATCAGTGTCTTGGCAGCTGTGGGTTCTCATCAATGCAGTAAGGAGGATAGTGGCAGGGGCTTGGATAAAACATCCCGTGTTTCAGGTCTGATAAGCCAGAGGAGAGGCTGCCTGGCTAGGAACTGAAGTGAACGCAGCCTGGGGATTCTGGCACCGTTACCAGCTGTGTGATCATGGGCAAAGTAACTTTTCTACTTCTCCATTTGGAAAATGGAGATTATAAGAGTACCTGTCACAGGGTATTGTAAGGATTAGCTATGCAAAGCCTGGCACACAGCAAACTATGAATGTTAACTTTGTACAATTTTAATTTTCCTTGTTGTTTTGTTTTGAGGCAGTCTCACTTACATAGTGTAGGCCAGCCTTGAACTCCTGGTCCTCCTGCCTCTACCTCCTGAGCCCACACAGGGCTCTGTTTGGTTTTCAGGTGGGGTCTTGAAGTTGCTCAGGCTGGTCTTGAACTTGTTTTACCACATATCTCACTCAGTGTTTATAAGTACATATCAAAAATTGCATTGAGGCCTGGCAATAATGTTGAATGAGACAGATCTTTATGGATTATATTGTAGAGGAGAAATAGAAATAAGTAAATAATAAGTATAAATTCAGTTTGGGATGATGTCTCAAAAAAAAACCACTGGAAAAATAGACAAATAAAATATTTAAAATAACATAAGCACAAACAAGTTACCATGCTGTAACTATTGAAAGTCAGAGAGAGAGGCAGACAAAGAGCATACAGAAGGTGAAAGTTGTCATGCCAAGAGAGGGGACAGAGTCCCTGTTCATGCACAAGGAAGACAAAGCCCTATGTAGGGACAAGCCTGCACAGTGGAAGCACAGACAGACAAAGACTGGAATGACAGACTTGCAGTAGAAGAAGCAGAGTCAGCTGGTAGGGATGGGAGCCAATGATGGAAAGATGGGCACGGGCCACAGTCAGGGGCCTATAGCTTGGCAATGAGGGTGTGTCTTTTATTTTGATTAGAAGTCATTAGAGTTGTTTTGGGTTTTATTTGTTGAACATGGGCTCATTATGTTGCCCAAACTGGCCTTGAACTAAGATCCTCCTGTCTCAGCCTCCTGAGGGCTAGGATTACAGACTTGTGCTACCACATAACTAACTGGAAGAGTTGTCTTTTGTTTTGGGTTTTTTTTGGGTGGGGTGTTTTTATTTGTTTTTTGTTTTGTTTTTCAAGACAGGGTTTCTCTTGGCTGTCCTAGAACTTACTATGTCGACTAGGCTGGCCTCAAACTCATAGAGATCCATCTGCCTAGGTCTTCCAAGGGCTGGGATTAAAGGTGTGTGTCATCACCGCTACTGCTGGAGGTTTTAATGAGGGTATCTAACTAGACTTCTGATTTCTGTGACTGCTCTTGGAGAATAAATTCTAGGAATGAAGGCAGTGAGACCCTGTGTCAATCAGGTTTGGACCTGAACAGTAGCTAGGGGAATTGAGAAAATGATCAAATCTGACTGATGACTAGTCTCATAGATGCTCACACATGCTAGCCCTAATTAGAAGGTTAACCAGATGCCAGCTGATTCATTTTAAAGAGGGGATACAGTGCCAGGCCAAGTGGATGCTGCCTCAGCTGAGGAGACGGCTCCCTGCAGGCCATCCAGATGCGAAGTTTAGAGCCTGTGAGGGCTGAAGACTGCTTAGTGGTCCTGCGACATTGCAGCACTCCGGATGCTGGCATCCTGCTGAGCCAGCCCCAGCCCGGGCCACACAGGGCCTCTCCAGACAGTAGTGGTATGGATGCTGTTCACATTCACATTCTGGCTGACCTTTCTCTTTTCTAATCCTGTGCATTTGCCGCTCATGAGTTGGAGTCACCAGTCTGGCCCTGCTGGTTGGTCTTTGTCTTGGGCAGCATTCTCTTTCTGCCTCTATTCTAGGCAGACATGTCTGCGCTCTAGCTCTGGGAAACCATCTCTACATCAGTCATTTCACTGTTGTGCTATGAGGGGTCTGGGGATGATGGGAAGTCTTTAGCCAGAGCCTGGCCACACTGCCACTCCATGGTGGGAATCCTGTCCTATACCTAGTCCCTGACACTTCTGACTCTTGCAAGGCGTCCCACACGGTCCTAGTTCCTGCTGTTCTCCTGGTCAGCCAGTCTGGAGCTCCCTTTGCAAGTTTCTTGAGGTGTCAGAGCATCCAGTACTGGCCCTTTGCCCACATGGTAACTCCGCCCAAGTGCCCTCCCTGTCTCCACTTCCCTAAATGTTTCAATTCCACTTCCACCCCTGACCCTAGAAGTCTTCTTTGAGAACCAAGACCACATTCTGAATCACCAGGTCCCTAGACACTTATGCAAAGCTAAAACACACCCTGATGGATCTAAATCTCTTGCAGTCATCTCCTGGGACAGCACCATCCTCTCAATGCAGAGAGCTCCATGGGAACCTGCACATGCTTTCCCCCAGGGGCCCTTACTGTGCCCAGTCTGGCCTGGCCACCCAGCAGCTCTCCCAGTCTGTGCTGTCCTGAGCAAGAACTATGTCCACGTGACAGACCTGCTGTGTCAGAAGCTACAGCCCAGTTCTTGGCTCTCTTTCTGTAGCCTAGTGGGAAACAATGCTGTTATCCTTGGGCTTGTCAAAGAAAGATTTTTATTGTAAAATTTTTAAAAACGTTATTTTTATTTTAATTAATAAACTTTTAAAAATAGGCTTAAACAGGATTTATTGATCTCCTTTGCATCTTGTTATCTGAAGCCATGTGTGTCCGAAAAAAAATACTTTTTAGCCTTTAGGTTTTATGTGTGTGGGTTTGTCTGTTTATTTATTTGAGTCCAGATCTTGCTAAATACCCACTGCATAATGCAGGCTGGCTTCAAACTCACAGCGGTCCTCCTGCCACAGCCTCCTGAGTGCTACGATTACAGGCGTGAGCTGTCATACCTAGCCAGAGCCTCAAGCTTTCAAGGTCTAGGCCAGGCATGGCGGCTTAGTGGTTCAACACAGCTCTCGGGAGGCAGAGGCAAAGGCAGGTTGATCTCTGAATTTGAGGCGAGCCTGGTCTGCATAGCAAGTTTTGGGCCAACCAGATGTAGAAGGAGGTGGGGGGAGGCAGAGGAAAAGAAATAAAGAAAAGGAAGGGAAATCTGGGCATGGCAAAAAGGAGGGTCAGCAGCGTTCTCAAGACTGCACGGGCACTGTGACAGGTCCTGGGCGCCCCAGCTGCTTGGGAGGATGAGGGAGGAAGATGCTTTAAGGCCAGGTGTTTGGCAGGAGCCTGGCCTCAAGCAAGCTACAGTTAAATAGAAGGGAAGTGTTAGTCTGTTCTGTCACCCAGAGCCGACTGCAGCTGACTTTGCTGAATGTCTGTCCTAGATCCCGTTTGACTTTCCAAGTTGTTATGTCCTGACAAACACATCACAAGTTGAAAGTAAATGCCTTCCTTATGTTCCCATTTTATTGGTAGTATGATATAGACTATTAGGACTTCCCAAAGAGACACACTGGAGACCAGAACTGAAAGTAAGAAATCCTTAGTCTCAGAAAGGTTGTCCAAGTGTGAGGGCATGTGTTCTTGAGTGTGCTTGGTTTTTGTTTGTGTGTTGTTTTTGTTTTGTTTTTGAGACAGGGTTTCTCTGAATAACAGCCTTGGCTGTCTTGGAACTCACAGAGGTGAGTTCTACCTCTGCCTCCCAAGAGCTGGGATTAAAGGTGTGTACCACCTCTGCCTGGCGAGTAGGTTTGTTTTAAGAATTAGGAATTACCAGGACACTCAGGGTGAAAGAAACCAGCCTGATACGGCACAGATAAGGAGGTCGCTGACGTATTTAGGAACAAAATAACAATCCTAAAAAATTGTACTGAAATTTAAAATCCCTAGAAATGGTGTGCTGAGTTTTCAAATATAAAATTCTCTGTATTTTAATAAGTTTATTTGTACAATATGCAGTCTAGGTAATTTTAATATGCAATCTTGAGACATATCCACCAAAGGAGATATAATTGCCACTCATAGATGAAGAAATGAGGGTGTCGTGATGATTGGAACAAGAATAAATAAATGGCTAATGTGTCTGGAGAATGTGGTACAGGAGCACAGTGTTTTCCTGGAAGTCTCAGGGCTTTTGTTTGTTTGTTTGTTTTTGGTGACCTCCATCCAGTCCTTGTCTTCCCTGGGTTCATTCTTATCACCACACCAACACCACGTGTTACCACATTAGCCTCTATTGAGTACTCTTCAGTTCTTGTTTCCAGTAGATGTGACCCTTGACCCTGGGAGGAACAACACAGTGAGCACAGCACAGCCCTGAAAGAGCCAAGGGAAAAAGTCAACAGCCAGTCAGTGCAGATGATGCTCGCCAAAGACGTGCAGGGAAAAGAATGTTCCATGGGCTGGAAAAAGCATGCAGGTCTTTTGGCAGGGAGAAGGCTGGGGAGGGGTTCCTGGAAGGGGGAGCAGTCCAACCATGTGTTCAGGAAAGAACACAGCCCAGACAGTAGGCTTGAGGAAGGGCTGGGCTACGTCACACAGGTGATGGATGGACCTCAGCATGTATTTAAGAGCAATGCACTTCCTTATTTCCCTGGTGCAGAAGCATTATGTAAGGAGGTAGTTGAAGATTCCCGGGTGTGCTGAGACGAATGTGATGAGAAAGTCGGGATAAAGGAGTTTGAAATTTTAATGCAGGGACTGATGAGCTGTCAGTTAAGCTGGAAGGTGGGGATGGGGCCGGCGGCAGCAATTCCAGGCAAGCGAAAGTGTTTCTATTCCTGGCTGAAGCTTTGAGTACTGGCAGTTATCTTTTTTCTTTTTTATGGGGGTTGGGGGTCCCCAGCATTTCTTTACCTAGCTGGTGTTCAGCCTAGGCCTGGGCCATGTCTCCTTTGAGGAGGTTCTATTGGGCTTTTTGCTGGAGGTGGTTGTGTGCTGGGGAGAGAAAATGGGCCTGCAGTTAAGGTCTGGAGAGCTAGGCAACCCGTGGGGAAGAGAGTAGGCTAGAAGCTAAGGCCACTGTTTGAGGAAGTGACTGTTTTACTGTGACAGAAGTGGCATAGAGTTTTCAAAAGGTGTCCAGCCCCTTATACCTATGGCACTGGCCGCCAGAGGCTGGGCAGGGAAATTTGGGGTATTCACCTAAGATTGCTTTCTAGCTATTTCTAGGAAGACTCAGGTAGGGAGAAAAGTTCCAAGTGTGGTCTGAAGCCCTGAACAGAGGACACAGGCAGGAGAGGAGTGGTTGTACTCCTGGGGCTGCCTGGACACTAGGGTCATGTGGACTCTGCCTGTCACAGCAGAAAATGCCTGCATAAGTCTTTGGCTTTTTAGAAATACTTTAAAATATTTATCTTATTATTTGTGTGTGTGTGTGTGTGTGTGTGTGTGTGTGTGTGTGTGTGTGTTGGTGATGATGATGGAGACTGTAAGGAGTCAGACATCCCTCCCCAACCCACAGCTGGAGTTACAGGCAGTTCTGAGCTACTTGATGTGGGTGCTGGAACTTGAACTCAGGTCCTTTGGAGGACCAGCAAATGCTCTTAACCACTAAGCTGACTCTCCAGCCCCAGTCTTAGGATTTTTTAAAATGCAAAATTAGGGTGTGAAGGGAATCTGACTGTGAAGTCTGTCATCTCACTGATAGCCAGGGCTGATTCGGCTGATCTGGCTGACTAGGCAGGTATCCCCTTCCTCCCTCACCACTCCTTTGGCGCCCCTCCCCTCCTGATGCTGTTGGTTGAAGAGGAGGACCTTCTCCTAGAACCTCCAAACTAGCTCTCGAGGTCCATTTAAATGCAAAATTATTTCGAGTTCTTGCCTATTGACCCCACCTGACCTGAAGACTGGCCATCCTCAAGCACAGGCCCAGGGAAGGTGCTGCGCTGGCAGACAGGACTCAGTTTGACCCTGAGTGGCCTGGGACTCCCTCAGAGCAGCTGCTGTGTTGTGTCAGAGCTCACGGGAGTGGCGGAGGGTCGTGGCTGGAAGAGAGCCTCTGCAGTGTGGCCACAGTCCTCCCTTCCTCCCACCTGGCTGCACAGCAGCAGCACCAGGAACACGCACAGCTCCTGTCTGTGCCCCGGCTTTAGCTCACGAGGACTTCCATGTGGGCCTGTGGGTGGAGGACACCGTGGCCTCTTCATGGCCCCAAGCTCACTGTAGTCTGCCTAGTGCCCTTTGCTTTGGGCTAGTCCAGTGCCCATGGGAATGCATGGAGGTACCAAAGAATAAAAAAGAATGGCCAGGGGTCTTGCTTGGAGTGTCTGAGGCCCTGGATTCCACCCCCATCCCCGCCACAAATTTGAATAAGTAAATAAATTAAAATGTTTTGTTTGATGTGGTTTGGTTTTATTTTTTGAGACAGGTCTCATTTTGTAACCTAGGCTGCCCTCAGACTTGTGATAATTCCCCTGCCTCAGCTTCCCAAGTGCTGGTAATGTAGATGTGGGACACCACACCTGGTGTAAATAAATAAATGGAAGTTTGAGTCCTGGAGCATGTGGGTGGTTCAGAGTATTCAGTATGCCTGCCCGTCTGAGGCCTTTCATGGTGGACGGTTGAGGAGAGGGTCCCACAAGGCCTTGTGTGGATCTTTCTTATATACTGTGATACAGTGAAATTAGAGAAGGGTCTAGACTAAGGAGTGATGGTTCCTACCCATCATTTCTCTTACTCTATTATGTACATATATATCCTGGTCGTGGTCATAAATGAGTGCTTTTGCCTTTAAAACAAAACAGACTTACACATTAACATGCTTACTGGAAATACCCAAGTATTGGATGTGATGGCATACACCTGCAGTCCTATCCTTGGGAAGGCTGAAACAGACGGATCAGAGTTCAAGGCCTCAGCTGTTGAGGTGGCTTCGTGGCTAAAAGTGCTTGTAACACACGGCTGAAGACCTGAGTTGGATCCCTAGAACCCATCATGGAAGGAGACGATCAGATCCTGAAAATTTGTTCTCCACACACATGCCATGACGTGTACATGCACGTGTTTGCACACATGCAACAACAACAACAAAAATTTGAAAAATAGTTTAGTACCAGCACGGCCTACATAGTGAGTTCAAGGCTAGCATGGGCTGTATGGTGAGACCTTGTCTCAAAAACAAAAAAAGATCCAAGTGATTCCGAGTGTCTAGAGCACAAATGAGGCTTCCGCTCCTGTCCCTCCCATCCCTGTAGGTCTTTTCATTTCCCTTTAACTTTTCTTGACGGCGGCAAGTGTCCTTCATGATCTCTTACAGGATGAATAAACCATGAAAGCGGCACTGTTAGGATCTGGCTAATTCCAGCAGAAGAGCGGGACAGCTGCTCCTTGCTTTTCTCTGGCATCTCATTTAATGTTTCAAAGAGGAAACTGTTAAAGACAGCCTGTCCCAGGGATAGTCCCCCAAGTCCCTCCATTTATGGGTGAGTCCCAGAGAGGTGAGGTGACACATTTGCTGCGTGCAGGCTGAGCCCTGCTATCCTGAGCATTCCATGGGCAGCACAGTGTGTTTTCTACTAGTGTCTACCTGTTCTGATCCATGGCACCCCCCAATCTTGACGGCATCCTGTGAATCTGGGGCTGGTGTGTGTGTGTGTGTGTGTGCAGCTTGGGAAGTGAAGGGAGTTGTTTAAACTCACACACACAGGTCTGGAGGCTTTCTCAGTTTGCATTCAGTTGCCCTACATTAACTAAGGGGCTGTCATGTGCTCAAGGGCCAGGTGTAGTGGGAGAGTCAGCCTGGCCAGGGCCTTTCTGGCACCCCGTGCAGAGCAAAGTGCCCTAGAGAGAGACCCTCATCATCCTTAGAAAGGGTCAAGATCCCAAGTCTGGACCAAGAACTCTGGATTTCCATGTAACTGTGGACACAGAGGAAAGGAAACCTGAGACTTCCTCTGAGGCCACTAACCCCTGCGGTCTTGTGCCTCCCTGTCCTTTTGCCCCACCCCCACCCCACTCCCTTCTCTCTGGTTCTTTGTCCATTTGTCTCCATCTGTCCCTCACCGTGTGCGGTTCCTGCCCCCTTGCTGTCACAGTATCATCTCCCCCCACCCCATCACATGCTCGCCTTCATTCCAATGCAGGCGTGCTGGTCACCATGACAACAGAGACAGGCCCAGATTCTGAGGTGAAGAAGGCTCAGGAGGAGACTCCACAGCAGCCTGAGGCTGCTGCAGCTGTGACCACCCCCGTGACCCCCGCAGGCCACAGTCACCCAGAGGCCAACTCCAATGAGAAGCATCTGCCCCAGCAGGACACAAGGCCTGCTGAACAGGTGTGTACTGGGGCCTGGGCTGTCCCTCCTCCCGCCCCACTAGTCCTCCTGCTCCAGTTCTTAGGGCCTTAGTATTTTCTCAGAAGGAGAGGAGAAAGATTTAGATGCATTTATGACTTGTTACGTGCTGAGCTCTGGGCTGGGGGCACAACGGTCATTTTATACTTAATTCCCCAGTCTGCAGAGGGGAGCTGTCATTTCCCCCATTTTATGCTGAGAGGATCTGTGACTCAGTATACCCAGATCCCCAAAGTCACATAGTAATACAGCTCCAGAGGTGGAGGTCAGACCCAGAACTGATTCCAGAAACAGTCTTTAGTCTTCGGCCTTTTTACTCGAGCTTGGCAAACCCGGCAATACCCTGACAGAACTCATTCCCGGAAAACTACAGTAGACTAAACTATTGAGCCCTCCATTTATGCCTCCCTAGTTCATGATAGGCCCAGAGAGGTGAGGACTTGTCCACACTCTGGAGGGAGCCGGCTCTTCCCTCCACTATGATCCCTATAGCTCTCAGCCTCATACTAGACCTGGTGATGGGAAAGCACTGCTCTAGCGAGCGGGGCAGGCCAGCTTGGTGGTGAGTTAGTTCTCTGCGCTGCCCCTGTCTGCAGAGGCTGGCCCATGGTAGCCCCTCACGGCCCCTCAGCTCCCATGAAAGTATCAAATTTCTACCCATGCTGGGTGGTGGTGGTGTACAACTTTAATCCCGGGACTTGGGAGGCAGAGGCAGGAGGATTTCTGTGAATTTGAGGCCAGCCTGGTCTACAAAGTGAGTTTCAGGATAGCCAGTGCTGTTACAAGGAGAAACCCTGTCTTGAAAAAAAAATCATTACCTATATCTACCAACCATAGCCCCCAGCCACCCTGGAGGTCTTGGAAGGTATCACTTCTTATTTTAGGGTGTACCTTGGCCTCAACCACCCAGTCACTTCTTCTTGTTTCAAGTTCACTGACTTCTTTCTTTGTGGGCCCGTAGAGCCTAGACATGGAGGACAAGGATTACTGTGAGGCCGATGGCCTGTCGGAGAGGACCACGCCCAGTAAGGCCCAGAAGTCACCCCAGAAGATTGCCAAGAAGTTCAAGAGTGCCATCTGCCGAGTCACTCTGCTCGATGCCTCTGAGTACGAGTGTGAGGTGGAGGTAGGGAGCACCCAGTGCCATATGCCTGGCCCCAAGCCCGCTGGCCTCAGTGCCAGGCTAGCTCCTGTGTGTCCTGAGTCCAAGCCAACCCAGAGGAGGACCAACTGCGATGTCCAGAGGGGTGGCTTGGCCTGGCACTCCCTTGTACAGATGGTGACACCGAGGTCCAGAAAGGGTCATCACTATTGCAATCCAAATTAAGACCCAACACAGACTGGCACCAGGAAAAGGTGTCTCAGGGTGACTGTACCTTGGTGAGAATGTCACCATTTAAGGGCTGATATGCAGGGCTGGCCACAGAAGAATAGTCCCCATATGATTCTGAATTCCAGGCTATCTCCTGCATGCACACACACACACACACACACATGTGCTCACGCGCGCGCGCGCGCGCACACACACACACACACACACACACACCACTCAGCCTTGCATCTTTTGAGGGCATCTTCTCTTCCTCTCACCCCCAATCCTTAGGACTTTGGCTTTTGGCTTCTTCTCTTGATTTCTGTCAAGGGGAAATCTCCAACACGCTCCCAAGTGGGTCCATGGTCTAGGAAGACCTTGACAGGGAGGGAGACCTAGATGAGGTGGGCATTAGAGATGTGGAGAGTGGTGCCAGGGGGCGGAGTGCTGAGGTCCTGCCCAGCCACAGGGAGGCGCATGGGGCTCTGTGTTTGTCCAGGGGAAAGCTGGGTCAGCTGCTCGCCCCACCAGCAGGGGGCACCAGCCTCACAATCGCCTCATCTCTCTCCCTCAGAAGCACGGCCGGGGCCAGGTGCTGTTTGACCTGGTCTGTGAGCACCTGAACCTCCTGGAGAAGGACTACTTCGGTCTGACCTTCTGTGACGCTGACAGCCAGAAGGTAGCTGGCGGGCGGGCAGCGAGGCGGTCCCCCAGACCTCAGGAGGCATCCTCTGTTTCTGCACCAGCAGCCCTGACTACTCGCAGCTCTCTGACCCAGCTCCCTGCCCCCAGTCTTTCCTAAGATATTCACAGACTGGTCCCTGGAGAACTATGATGTGGCTATGTGGGTTCCCCGGGGAACAGAACGGTCCTCCATCAATGCCTTCTCCCCGCCCAGGTGGGGCAGGCGGCCTCACTTTCCTTCTAGCAATAGCTGTAATAGCTGGCCACTGTGGCCATCTCAAGGCAATACCAGCCCTGCTGCCATGCCCGAATCCCACTGGGAATCCAGGCCTCACTCCCTAGTGCCAAGTAAATCGATCCAGGCAAGAATGTTCCCCGTGAGAGTCTGTGGCGGGCCACTTCTGGGTAGCCATCCCTCCCAGTCCCACTCTGCCTACTCCGTCATCTTCCTTCTAAAAGATGAATCTTCAATTCTCTTCCAGAATTGGCTGGACCCCTCCAAGGAAATCAAGAAGCAGATCCGGAGTGAGTACTTGCTCATGGCTGGTGTGTGTGGATGGGTGGGCAGGGCCTGGCTCTAGTGCTCCCATCTGCTTTGGAATGTATTCCTGGATCCCCATACTCCTTCACCATACATGGCAGGTCTTAGAGAAGGCAGGGTAGGAATGATATTGACATTATTTTATAGGTAGCAAGTCTGAGGCTCAGACAACAGAAATGACAGTACATCGCAAGTTAGTAAAGAAGCTGTAAATGCATTCAGGAGATCAGCTCTGTAGAGGACAGGGGGATAAACCGATGACCTGGAAAGAGCTAGCCTTCTGTCCAAGGATGGTGCAGCTAGCAACCCGTAACTCGGGTCTGGAGAGTGGCAGCCACTTACATAAACCTACAGAGCCAAGTGCTGGCCGAGGCAGTCTTGAGCCCTGGCCTTTGTCTTGTTCTCTTCAGCGCCCGGGGAGGAGGCAGATGAGCAGGCTAGCAACCTGTCTTTTCTGGCCCAGAGAGAAGCAGCTTGTTGGGAGGGATGAGGAAGCTTTCAAATAGTGGGAGGAGGAGGTTGGTAGCCTCCGCAAACAGGCCTATAGGAGAGAGAGAGCGTCTCTACCTCCACCCCAGGCCCCACACATCCTGGATATGCTTGGGCTCCTCAGAGTTGGACTCCCTGGCCCCCTGGCTGGGAAGCTGTAGCTGAGTCTGTTGCCATGACAGCAGGCAGCTGGCCCAGGGAAGCCAGCTGACTCTACAGGAGGGGGCTTGAGGAGATTTTCCAGTAGGTTCCTGATGGTTGGAGACAAAGAAGCAGGCACATAGGCAGAGCACACTTCTGTGGGTCAGCAGGGTTCTGGGGCTGAATTTCAGGTTGTCTTCTAGTAGTGCCTGCCCAGCTGGGAAGCCAGCCTTTCATGCCTTGAAAGAATTGGTACAGATACAGGCAGCCAAGTTGCAGAGTTTAATAAGAACCAGTAGCCTGGAAAAGAGGCAGCCAGGCCAAATGGCCCGGCCCTAAGGTCATTCCCAGAGCAATCCTGGAGGCCCTGCTCACCTGGCTTGACACATGGACTATTGTTTGGCCTCACACGTGTAGCCTTGGTCCCAGGAAGTGCCTCCTCTAGAGAACTGGGAAGTTGGCTCAGGAGAGAAGGGCTTGCTGCCTAAGCCTGAGGACCTGAGTGCAGATTCTCAGCGCCAACGTTGAGCCAGTAGAGCCGCACTTATGTGCAACACAGGTGAATTCTAGGGGCTTGCTGTCCACAGTCTAGCCATATTGGCAAACTCCAAGTTCAGTGAGAAACTGGTCTCAGAAAGTTAGGTGAACGTGGATGACCCAGCACGTGTACAATGTTAGGGAGCACTAACTGGACTCAGAGTGCACTGAAGAAAAAAGGGAGGACACACAGGTGAGGAGGAGGCATGTTGGGGTATTGGGGGAATGGGCATGGATATGATCAGGATACATGGTATGTACGTATGAAATTGTCAGGATATGATCGGGATATACAGTACGTATGTATGAAATTGTCAGGATGTGATCAGGATACATGGTATATATGTATGAAATTGTTAGTATATGATCAGGATACACAGTATGTATGTATGAAGTTGTCAGGATGTGATCAAGATACATGGCATGTATGTATGAAGTTGTCAGGATATGATTGGGATACATGGTATGTGTGTATGTAATTGTCAGGATATGATCAGGATACATGGTACGTATGTATGAAATTGTCAGGATGTGATCAGGATACACAGTATATATGTTCAAAATTATTAAACCTAAGTGGGGCTGAAGACATGGGTCGGTGATTAAAAGCACTTGATGCTCTCTCAGAGGACCTGGGGTTGATTCCCAGAACCCACCATCTGTAGCTCCAGTTCCAGGGGAGTCTGATACCTTCTTCTGGCCTATACAAGCACGGCATGCATATGGTGTGCTTAATACATAGGCAAAACTCTTACATGTGTAAAATAAAAATAAATCTTTAAAAATAATAGTATTAGCTGGGCTATGATGGCACATGCCTTTAATTCTAGCACTCAGGAGGCAGAAGCAGTTTGATCTCTGTGAGTTCAAGGCCAGCCTGGTCTACAGGGTGAGTTCCAGAACAGCTGGATCTACACAGAGAAACCCTGTCTCAAAAAAACAAAACAAAACAATAATGAAAATAATGATAATAATGACAATAATAGTAGTAGTAATAATAATAAGGTAGATAGCATTAGAGGAAGACGTCAACCTCTGGTCTCCACATGTACGTGACCAAAGTGAACACACACACACACACACACCCCTGCATGCCCTCATACATGCTCCTTCTCTATTAGAGCTTTGCCTTTGTCCCAGTCTCTGAAATGCCAGTCCTGTCCTTTGGGACTACAAGAGAGCAGTTTTGCCTCCTTTCTGTAGTTGATCACATCTCCTCACCCTTGATGGTGGCTTCATAACCCCTTATATCCTGAGCTTCTAAGAAAGATACCTCTCCCCTCAAGCCTCATTGCCTGTCACCTAAGACACCTTGAACAGTTCCTCTGAGTCTCTGATTCTTCTTGGTAAATTGTCTAGCCATCCCTGTCTCATGAGCTGGGAGTGACAGCAAAGTGACATACCCTTAGACATCGCTAGATACAGTGGCTGTTTTCTTCTGGACACATCTTGGATTTGAATTCTAGTTTAAGTGTTAATTCTTCTGTTTAGTAGCTGTTCTGTACCTCAGTTTCCTCCCTGCAAAGTGGGGTCATGATAACACAGCTTTGGGATGGCTGAGAGGGTGAAATGGGGTATCTGACATATGTGTGACACTCGCACAGTGCCTGTCCCATGCACCCCGCATGCACTAGCTTTGAACACTCTTTGCTGGCACTGATTTTCTCCTTGAGACAGGGCTTGTGTCCCTTGCTGCTTTCTAACGTGTCTTTGTGATTAAGAGCCTGAGCTCTGGGGTCAGATGACTAAAGTTTAGAAACCCGTTCTCTGTTACCAATTAGTTCATTGATCCTTAAAATGTTTGTCTATGAAAAGGAAACTCAGGTTGGGAAGGTAGCTCACTGGCAGAGTGCTTGCCTGGTATGTTCATGGCCCTGGGTTTGATTGTGGGTGCTACAAAAACAAACAAAAACAACAACAACAAAACCAACCAACCAATAATAAAAACCTCACTCTCAGGGTGATGATGAAACTAAATTCCTATGCCTGTGGGGAAAGCTGATCACTTTTTTGTTACCTGGGTCTCCATGTTCTCAAAATCATAGTTTAGTAAAGCAATTCTGTGCATACGTGTGGTGTGCAGGGTTACTTTTTCTTTCTTTTATCTTCTTTCCCATTGTTAGCTCACAACTCTCTCAAGAAATGTATTTTATTATTTGTGTGTGTGTGAGAGAGAGAGAGGGAGGGAGAACGAGAGAGTGAGGAGGCGTGCCACAGCGCGTGTACGAAGGTCAGAGGACGACTCTCGGAAGTTTCTCCTTTGCCCTTTGAGTTTCAGGGTTTGAACTCAGGTCCTCAGGCTTCCATGGCAGGCACTTTACCCACTGAGCCACCTCGTGGGCCCACTCACAAGTCTGTTAGCCTGGGCTTCAGTTTCCTTATCCATCAAATGGGAATGATGGTCCAGGATTGGATTGTCCTAGAGAGGGAAGCCTGTGAAGGGTTGCTCACAGGCTAGCGCACCCAAGACAGCCACTGGGATGACGAGGCCTCTCTGACCGTTCCTGCATTTTCCTCTTAGGCAGCCCCTGGAATTTTGCCTTCACAGTCAAGTTCTACCCTCCTGACCCGGCCCAGCTGACAGAAGACATCACAAGGTAAGAACCATGAAGAGAGGGTCCTGTGGAAGAGTGAGTGGGGCCGGGCATGCTGGCCCTGGGAGACAAAGACTATGGTGGAAGTGGCAAATGCAGATGCCGTTCCCAGAGAGACTATCTCAAGAAAGTAGAGACTATGAGGAAAGCAGGACCCAAATGCAGCTGACTTTAACCCTGGAGAAGGTGTTAGAGGGGTCCGTGGGGACCATTGTGCATTTCAAAAGGCAGATGTACCTAAAATGGTTGTTGTGGTCTGGCAATCTGGCTTATCAGGTAAAGGCTCTTGCTGTACAAGTCTGGCTCCTTGAGTTCAATCCCTGGAACCCATGTAAAGATAGAAGGAGAAAAGCAGTTCCCCCAAGTTGTCCTCTGACTTCTACATACATGTCCTGGCATCATTACCCACCTCCACCCTCTTGCTCTCTCTCACATGCATACACGCACTCTCTCTCTCTCTCTCTCTCTTTGCTAATATATTTTTAATAATTAAAATGATGTTTGACACACTCTGGGAGTCAGTGGCCTGTGGGAATTGGACCTGAAAGTTGAGTGAAGTTAGATATTTAGATATTTGTGTTTGAAAAACCACATTTTTTCTTTGTTTGTTTTTCGAGACAGGGTTTCTCTGTAGCTTTGGAGCCTGTCCTGGAACTAGCTCTTCTAGACTAGGCTGGCCTCGAGCTCACAAAGATCCGCCTGCCTCTGCCTCCCGAGTGCTGGGATTAAAGGCATGCACCACCACCTCCCGACTGAAAAACCACACATTTTAAATCTTGACAGTGAATACAAGCTTTTTCTGATCTCAGAGGGGACCCTCTGTGGGCCAGATGACCTAGCACATGTGGTCTGATATTCTGCAAGGAGCACTGGTTTGTGGTGTTAAGAAGGAAGGAAGAGAGGCTTGGGGGGGGAGGTGTGTGGAGGTGAAAAGAGGCCCTGAGCCCAGTGGAGGCCGCCTGGGCTGCTGGGGTGCACATGGACCATCCAGGTTCAAGTGGCCTGAGGACTGGCGGCAGGGACAGCATCCTTCAGGGTGGGAGTTTGCTTGGGCTCGTCCTGCCTCTGGAAAGCAGATCAAGGAGAAGCCCCTCTCTTTAATCCTGTCAAAGGCATGGGCTCATTACATGACACCCTGCTCTGGCACCCGTCACATCATGGGACTTACACCCAAAGTAAGACATTGGCATGGAGTTCTGCAGTGGGTGGGACGGCTAAGCTGCCCTCGCCCTCCCACTAAGTTCCTTACTTTTCTTTCTTTTTTCTTTTGTGGGGAATCCTGGGGCTTGAACCTAGGGCCTCTGAATGCTAGACAAGCACTCTGCATAAGCTGTGTCTCCAGCCCTCTTTTTATTTAAAAATTTTAATTTTTGTTTATGTGTACATGTCTGTGTGAAGGTATGCCATGTGTGTAGGTGCCTGTAGAGGCCAGAAGTGGGTTTCAGATCTCCTGGAGCTAGTATTTCAGGCAGTTGTGAACCACTGTACTGGGCTATGGGAACAGAACACAGGTCCTATGAAAAAGCAGTATGTACTCTTAACCACTGAGCTATCTCCCCAGCGCCATTTTTAAAGAAATTTTTGAGATAGTCTCATTAAGTTTCCTGGGCTGGCTTTGAACTTCTGACCCTCCTGCCCCAGCCTTCTTAGTCTGAAGCTATAGGCCTATACAACCAGCCTTGGATATCAGGTCCATTTTTAATGCCTACTACCCATTGACTAAGCAATATACCAAGTTCAAGATGCTGCCTCTGGCCTTGGGAGAGATGACAGACGTTCCTGGACTAGAGCAGGTCCTGGGCCTTGGCTTCATTAACCCCGCTCTAAGCCCTGAGAACTGCTTGGGGCCAAGGTGACAGCAGCCATATCCCAGTCCAGAGCTTTAGGCCAACACAGCCACCAGAGTGTGTCTTCTCCGTGCCAGAGCCTGGGTCTTGGGCTTCCAGAGACACCAGGGGGAAAGTTAGCCCTGTCCAGCACAGATGGCTCCAGAAGGTAGGGTCGTAAGAGCAGCTGATTTAGTCAAAAATAGTGAGGCCCAAAATAAACCAGTCAGAATGACAAATTGATTGAAATGAAAGATTGGCTGGAGTGCTGGCAATGGTTTTTGAATTTTTAGACTCTTGAACAAAATGTCATAGGCCCATGCTAGACTCCGGTGATGTGTGAGCGGCAGTGGCGCCTGAACCCGAGCACACACTGAGGCTGCATGTGACCATTGCCAGGGCTTTGGTTCTGACTTTGAAATGTCACAGAGCACTAAAAATTCTAAGTGGAAGTCGTTTTTAAGAAAGAGACTTGGGCAGTTAGGAAAACATTGGCAAAGCATGGCAGAAAAGGACAAGGAGAGAGTCCTGGTTGGCGGTGAAGCAAGGCAGGGGCCGTACTTCAGCGAGGGGCGGCTGCAGAAGTGGTAGCAAATGACTTAGATGGTCAAACCCTCCAACTGTGAATGTGAGCTGCACAAAGCCACAGCCTGGTGCCTGGAAATGCTTCTTCACACCAGTTTGGTTTTTAAACAATTCACTTAGGGCTGGAGGCAGAAGAAGGTTTGGGGAGGGGGCCGGCAAGATGGTTCCATGGGTAAAAGTATTTGCCACCAAGTCTGATGAGCTGAGTTTGATCCCCAGGACCCAAATGGTAGAAGGAAATCTACTCCCAAGGTTGTCCTCTGACCTCTGCACATTCTGTAACCTGCACATGCTTCCTTTCCTCCTTACACATGCACACACACACACACACACACACACACACACACACACACACACACACACGCTAACAACGAATCAATGTAGGAAAAACCGTTGGGGAAAGTACTGATAAGTAGGTCCATCTTGTGGGATCGGGCACAAAAGTTAAAGTGCATGTGGAGTGGATTGCTGACACGGAGACATTCTTAAATTATGTCACTGGGTGTGACAAAGAAAGCTCTAGAATCAGATGTAGCATTTGATATTATTTGCATATTAAAACATCCATAAATTAAAGCCATATATATTTCTGTGTGTTTGAGGGGGAGAAATGACTAGAATACCATTTGGCTAGCTGGTGGCTTTGCAGAGAGAGCTGGGAATACCACCAAGAGGAAACTCAAACACACCTCTAAAGTTTCTTTTTTTCTTTTTCCATCTGAGAATATATTAACTTGCAGGGTGGGGGATGCAGCTCAGCTGGCAGAGTGCTTGCCTGATGTGTAGGAAGCCCTGGGTTCCATCCCCAGCACTGCAGAAAAGGTGTGGTCCTGCATACCTGTCATCCCATCACTTGGGAGGCTGAAGTGGGAGGGTTACTCTGAGTTTTACAATGGTACCCTGTGAAAAAGAAGACCCAGAACATATTAGATTTCAGAGTTAAAACTACATGATAGCCAGGCATAGTGGCATATGTATATAGTCCCAGCATTTGGAAGGTTGAGGCAGGCAAGAACAGCTTAGGATATATGATGAGTTCCGGGCCTGTTTAGTGAGACCCTATCTCAAAACCAAGTAATTGGGCTAGGGAGGCAGTTCAGTGGGCAAAGTGCTTACACAGAAGTGTGGAGCTGAGTCTGGATCCCCAGAACCCATGTGTAGTCAGACCTTTTTATCAGGACCACTGGCTCCCCAATAATGACATGGAGACTTATTATTAATTATGATAAACTCGGCTGACAGCTGAGGCTTGTTACTAGCTCTTACAACTTAAATTAAACCATTTTTATCAATCTACTCTTTGTCTTGTGGCCTTATTACCTTTTTTCTGTACTGTCCATGCTGCTTCCTCTCTGACTGGTGACTCCTCATGTCTCTGCCATCTTCTTCCCAGCATCCTCTCTGCCCTGAAAATCCTGCCTAATTATAAATCTCAGAAATTCTCTTAGAGTAGAAAAAAATTCCTTATATTCATAAATGAACAAAAATGCTTAAAGTCCCATGGCATATCTTAAAACCTGCTCACAGGACGCACCCACTCATCAGCAAGAACGCCAGTGTCTATGGGTGCCATTTTCCACATAGCTGATTTTGTTCAGTTCCAGTAGCTCAGCAGTCGGGGTCTGGACCACCTGGAGGTGCAGACCCATGCCCATCTCTTTCCCTGTCTCTAGGTATTACCTGTGCCTGCAGCTGAGGGCAGACATCATCACAGGCCGGCTGCCCTGCTCCTTTGTCACACATGCCCTGCTGGGCTCCTATGCTGTGCAGGCTGAGCTGGGTGACTATGATGCAGAGGAACACATGGGCAACTATGTCAGTGAGCTCCGCTTTGCCCCCAACCAGACCCGGGAGCTGGAGGAGCGGATCATGGAGCTGCACAAGACATACAGGTAAGTGAGTCTGGCAGCCTGCTGGCTGTTCCCGTCCTCTCAGGCTGAAGGGCTAGGCCCTGAATGCTGTGTCTTACATATGCCACTTGGCTTGCTCCTAGCATGAGGTGCCTGGGAACAGGTCCTTCCCATGAGGTGGGAATAACTGGGACCATCTGTGTGATCATAAGTGACCACTTGGATCTCAACTTCTTGAGTTCCTGTGCAGGTAAAATTCCCTGTCCTGAAGCTCTGGGGATCAATTTTTCTGTTACTCAGTTATAATAATGGTGGCGTGCTTATGGGGAAGGGTACTGATACAGTGGTTTGGCAAAAAATCCAAAGTTTAAATGCAAATGCCAAACATGACTGTGCCTCTTTCTAACCAGGGAATGTTGACAGGTCATATTACTTCCCTGCGCTTTGGCGTGGTCATCTCTTCAGCGTGGTGCTGGTCAACATGTCCCATAGGGTTATTAAAGAGGCCACACAGCAAATATTAAAGCCACGTCACATGTGGGCTGCGTGTTGCTATCCATCAATTGGGGCATTTGTGTTGTTGATTGCATACTTTGTTGAGCTGTTGATTGCATATTTGTTGAGTTGTTGATTGAATACTTTGTTCTGGAGTTAGAAGATAATTGGCCAGATGTGTGATTGTGGGATAGCTGCTGAACCTCTGTAAGCCCCGTTTTCACCTATAAATACACAGGCTGGGGTGATGAGTATTGCTCAGCCACTGGTACTTGGGACAGCAGAATTCATCACACAGAATCTTGGGTTGCGGATATTGAATACCCATAGCACCCCTAAGCAGTTGCAGCCATGGGAATACAGTCCACTGCCATTCCTCAGTGCCTGCTCTGCAGAGAACACTACATACCCCTGGATCAAAATGATCTGCAGGGTCCTTTGAAGCTGGAAGTGCTTTGGTTCAAGCTCAAGGTTGTTATGGGAATCTGATGTGAAAGTACATTCTAAAGGATATGGTGCTGCACCTGTGGGAAGGACTCCAGTGACATTATCTCATTCCTGTGCACGGAAGGAGTGGGGAGGGTGTGTGCGGTGGGCTGGACCTAGAGAGGAGGATTGTGGCCACATGTGATGAGTTCATATACAGGCCTGAGCCTGCTAGGTGTGAGGGATGCTGGGCCAAAGATGGCAAATAAATGCTCTTGGAGATTTGCACATCAGCATTGCTGGGTTTGTACTGGCTGCCATGGAGTCATGCTAAGTAGAAGACAAG
Source organism: Ondatra zibethicus (assembly GCA_004026605.1). Classification (NCBI taxonomy): domain Eukaryota; kingdom Metazoa; phylum Chordata; class Mammalia; order Rodentia; family Cricetidae; genus Ondatra; species Ondatra zibethicus. The sequence goes on along the minus strand of PVIU01008913.1, from coordinate 48,026 downwards.
TAGTCGTGGCCATCAGACATAGGATGAGGATGCCATGCCTGCCATCTTCTGTGCTTGCCCATCCTAGATAGCAGGGTGCCTTGGAGATTTGTAAGAGTGATAGTAATTCATAGAAAGACAGATCAAAGTATGCTTGATCAACTCCAGCAGTGGTCATCTTTGAACTTAAAGTACAGTGACATCTGTCATCCATGAATTCCACACAGAATCTCCAGGGTGGACAGGGCAGAAGAAATGGAGGCCAGAGAATGTAAGAGACAGAATTGCTTTTGAGCAGTGAGTCTGGAGCCACATTGCCTAGAGTTAAATCCAGACACTGCTGTTGGTTAATAGTGGTGTGCTCTTCAGCAAGCTCAGGAACCTCCCCCGGCACTCTCTGCTTCACCTGAGAGCAACACCCACCCTATAAAGTGTATGGACTGAAAGGCTGCATATAGGTCAACTGTGTAGAACAGTGAGCAGCGCCATAGTCCTTGATGGTGTTGGCTGTGAGTGTAGCCCGCAACTTGAGCTCTCTGGCCGCCAGAGCAAAGATGGAGCTTGGTTCCTAACACAGCTCATAAGAAAGGAGTCTGAGTACCTGTTTCTTCAGGGAGATCGAGTGGCATCTAACACTGTTAACTTCTGAGGGTGGTATGAGGAGCCCTTGGGTGATGCTAATGAACACCCTCCTCATGCATGGTCTTCCCAGCCATGAGAAGCAGGATGTATGAACTTTATACTTAATTGGTGGGAACTGAGACAAAAATCCTAACTCCCAGGCTAGTCCTTGTCTGCTGCCTGGACAAAACAAGACTGGACTGGAGTGTTACAAAAGATGGGCTTGGTGGACTGAAGTAGAGGGGCTCTCCGTCCTGTCCTGAGGGCAGAGGAGAGGGCCTCAGGCAAGACTCAGCAATCTGCCTTTCTGGAATGGTCAGTTCTGGTGGTGATACCTACAGTCAGTTGGACTCAACCTGGGCCTTTGCCACATCCACAGCCATCCTTTCTTTCTTCAGGGGCATGACGCCGGGAGAGGCAGAGATCCACTTCCTGGAGAACGCCAAGAAGCTTTCCATGTATGGGGTTGATTTGCACCATGCTAAGGTACCACTGAGTCCCAGCAAGCCATCTTAGGTGGTTCCTTGGGAACTATAGCCCCTCCAAAGCTAGGGTCTCCAACTTGGAACCTTTGGGGTTCTTTCTTAAAGTTAATAACCTTTTATTCTCTCAGACCTTTATCATCTCCCCCTTGGATTCAGTTTCCTCCCAAACCTAGTAGTTTGTGCCACCACTTGCTTGGGTGCATGTGAGAGACAGACAGAGGCCTTAGCTTGTTTCTGTCACAGTGGTGTGCGGCACATGGCCTGCCATGCGTATGTTCCTAAATGTTTGTTGAGTGACTGAGTGATTGACAGAGCAAGTGCCCAAAGAAGTGAGTAATGAATCGGTGCTAAGTGGGAGGCGAGTGTCCAGGTGCTTGTGGGGGAGCTTAGTCAACCTGCCCCCGGGAGCTTGTTACAAGTGGAGCAGGGCGGTGGCAGGGCTGCCCCTGCCTGGCTCCCAGTTCCCATTCTGTGCTCTCTCCTGGCGTAGGACTCTGAGGGCATCGATATCATGCTAGGCGTCTGTGCCAACGGCCTGCTCATCTACCGGGACCGCCTGAGAATCAACCGCTTTGCCTGGCCCAAGATTCTCAAGATCTCCTACAAGAGGAGTAACTTCTACATCAAGATCCGGCCTGGGGAGGTGAGTCCAGCCCCAAATCCACTCTCTTCACTCACCTCCCTATCTGAGTTAGGGTTTCTTTTTTGTTTAAAGGCTTCCATTACCTTCCAAATGCACCACACTGGGGATGAAGTGTTTAACACCTTCGCCTTTGGGGACATTGTGGATCCCAACTATAGCACGACCCTGTCCTTCCAGTCTCAGCACAAAACTCATGCATATGGAGGGCAGTGTTTTCTCTGACAGTTCCACCCAAGCCTGCCCATCAGATCCTTCATCCCCCATTAGCTCTTATCTGTATCTACAATGGTCTTATTTATTTTATTTTGTTCTTTTTCTGCGCCCATGCGTGTGTGTGTATGTTGCATGTTGTATGTGAGTGTGTGTCTGTATTCATGAGTATGTGTGGTTGTATATGAGTGTATGAGTGGTGTGTGCATGAGTGGGTGTGGGTGTGCTGACTGTCTGTGGTGTGTACCTGAGTGCAGGTATCAGTGTATATGTAGTGTGTACATGAGTGTGTATATATGGTGTATGGTGTGTATGTTAGTGTTTATGTAGTTGTACATGAGTGCATGTATTGTGTGGTATGTACATGCTTATATGGTGTGTGGTGGTATATGTGTGTATGTGTGGTATATACATTAGTGTGTTTGTACACGTATGTATGGTGTGTAGTATGAGTGTGCGTATCAGTGTGTGTGTATGGTGTTATATGAGTGTGTGTAGTATGTACGTGAGTGTGTATGTGTGGAATATGGTGTATATATGAATGCATGTATGGGTGTGTATATGAATGTATGGTGTGCACTTGAGTGTATGTAATATGTACATGAATGTGTATGGTGTGTACATGAGTGTATGTATGTGGTTGTACATGAGTGTGTGTTTATGATGATGATGTGTGAGCTTGATGTTGGAAATCTCTCTCTCATCCATTCTTCTACCTTATTCAGTGAGGCAGGCAGGGTCTCTCAGGCAAAGCCGGAGCTCCCCAGTATATCTAGTCTAGCTAGGCAGATTGCTCTGGGGAGCCTCCATCCTTCTGGGGCTGCAATTACAGGTGATCTGCCACACCATCTGGCCTTTCATGTAAGTTCTGGGGATTTGAACTCAGGTCCTCATGCTTGTGAGGCAAACATTTTCGCCACCGAGCCATCGCCCCTGTCCTACTGAATTATTTTGAGACCTCCTATTACCTAGAATCTGTGTGTTGATCCCTCCTGTGTCTCCAGTGCTCAGCACTGAACCTGTCATAAATAAGGGCTCAGTCCACCCGATTTACATGCATAAACAGGCTGAAGTTATAGCTGTGTGAGGAGAGGGTGAGTAGGTGGGCTGGTGGCGGGTGAGTATGGCCCAGGCCTCACCTGTAGCCCACCTTCTTGGCTTCCCAGTATGAGCAGTTTGAGAGCACCATCGGCTTCAAGCTCCCCAACCACCGCTCAGCCAAGCGGCTCTGGAAGGTCTGCATTGAGCACCACACATTCTTCCGGTGAGTCGCCCCTGGGTGCTCTGAGGGGGATGAGAGAGGCTGTGAGCGTTCAAGGGAGCACAAGAGCACTTAGCACAGCAAGCCCACCTTTCCCCAAGTCTCCCCTTTCTGGACTGTGAAGTATTGTAGGTGGTAGGACACAGGAGTGAAAAGCCTGCTGGGGTCTGACCTTGGGCCTGGTAATGCCGGCCTGATCCCTCTCTGTCATCTCCACCACTCTCTGTTCTAGGCTGGTGTCCCCAGAGCCCCCACCCAAGGGCTTTCTGGTGATGGGCTCCAAGTTCCGGTACAGTGGGAGGACCCAGGCACAGACCCGCCAAGCCAGTGCCCTCATCGACCGGCCTGCACCCTTCTTTGAACGTTCCTCCAGCAAGCGATACACCATGTCCCGCAGCCTTGATGGAGGTATGGCCCAGACTGGAGCTGGGGTAAGAGGGGTCGTCAGGGGAAACAAGGTGGGAGAGCAAGGCAGGGTCTGCAGAACAAATGTGGTAGCTGCAGTAGATGCTCCCAAGTTTGCACCAGACATGGTGATCCTATAAGCTACGCTGCCCCTGGGCAGTGCTGGGTCAGCTCTGTCTCACTGGGATGTGACGTATACTCCAGTACTTCTCTGGGTTGTGACCTTGTGGGGTCCCAGGTTCTGCCATATAATTTTCTGGGTGTTTGCCCAAGAAGCTCAGCAGTGCACAGGTTGACATTCTGCCAGCAGAGTAACATCATGTGGTTTACATGAAGGAAAGAGGATCTGGTCTGGCCCTGACTCTTTCCTACAGGTGCCGTTCTTACACCGGACCTAAATGAAACCTAGGTGGGAGGAGAGATTTGACAAAGGTTAGCCAGAGCTGGGGGACTTGTTGGGAGAGCAGAAGCCTGGACTCTAACCTTAAAGGCCAGGTTTCATGTACTGACATCCTGAAAGGACATCTATGGGACCTTCTCTTCTTGAAGCCTCAGTTATACTCTGTCAACTGTAATTCCCAGGCTAGCCCACAACACAGAACAATGTAGGTCAAGCCAGGCAGTGTGCAGGAATGGGTATTTTGCAGAGGAAATAGCCCTAAAAGGAAAGGCAAATTGGCATCTCTTTTTAATGGCTGACAACCCAAAGGGTAATATGTATGTTCTGGTTGTCGTCATGACGGGTTTTTGCAGCCTTTTTATTACTAAGGCTCAGTCTGCAACATTTTGGGTTGTACCCAGGGCCTGGTGCAGTCTCTAAACCCACCCTTCTTCTGTTCAGAAAAATATTTAAGAATTGTGGCAAGAGAGATGAACATTACAGGAATCCCTTTGAATTCTTATTAATTCATAGAGAAAGCAAACCATTTGTAAGCTTCTGCAGTCACTTGTAAAAACTAGTCTTGGGATCTCTGAGCATTGCTAGATAATGATATACTGGGAGTTGCCTAAGGACCACAATCCAAACAGCAATGTTTGCTGGTCCAGTATGGATGGAAAACTTACTCTGGGCAAGATACTCTCCGAAGTACTGGGTCCTTACCTCATCTTTCTGGCATAGATACCATTTAATGATGAGGAAACTGAGGCCCAGAGGGGTCGTGTGACTTTTCCACTGTCACCCAGCCTGGAAGGGTTGGAGTTGAGACTCTGGTGCTGTAGGAAGGAGCCCAAGGCTGGGTGGGATGCAGCTTTGTGACTCTCCAGCCGTGGGCCAGGGTGAGCAGGGGGTTGCAGTGGGGAAGACTGGGCAGTGGCTGGCATGGGGAGATTGCCTCACACAGTCACTCGGCCACATCTGCCCACTTTAGCGGAGTTCTCCCGGCCCGCCTCAGTCAGTGAGAATCATGATGCGGGGCCTGACGGTGACAAGCGGGAAGATGATGCTGAGTCAGGGGGACGGCGGTCAGAGGCCGAAGAAGGAGAGGTCAGGACCCCCACCAAGATCAAGGAGCTGAAGGTAGGAGCCCACTGGGTTGCATGTATCCTGCTCCCAGGGGACCTGGATAGTGGCCCGAGGCCTAGACTCAGCCTTGACCTTCATGTGTCCTAATTGTATCCAAGCACCCTTGCTGTGGGGCACACCATGGACGGGCACACCATGGACGGGAGCTTGGCCTTGGGCCGTACTCCACACCTGGACATGCAGAGTAGGGTTGGGGTTGGAAGTGGGCATGCTCTCCTCTTTTGGCCCAACTTCCCTGGGTCGCAGGGAAGTTTCCTGGGAAACTTTTACCCCCCCCCCCCCCCCCCGCGCGCCTTACTTACTCCTTGTATCCCCTTTAATTGTGGTCTGGCTCCATGCCTCCTCTCTTCCCTGTGCATGACCAGATCACCAGAGGCCTCGGTGTGAAGTATGTGTCCTTTCCTGCAGCCCCCCCCCGTGGACACCCGCATCCCCAGTATGCACACACAGCCCAGCCTCACATGTAGCCATTCACTTTCACACCTCCACACCCCAGCCTTAGACTCATGCACAGTCATGATGATAGCATGTTCACATACACCAGCCAGGCGTGGCTTCCTTGGCATCGCTGAACAGTCCTTGTCTGCCATGCAGGCCTGCAGTGTGAACACAGGCCCCCTAATCACATCCTCACTGTTACAAGCAGCCGGAAACCCCAGACACACACCAACCTATGAATATGGCTCTACCTACTTGGACTCTGGTCCCCTGGCTCCTCCTTTGCCTTCCTGGGATATCTACCTGCTTCCTACCCTATACCTTCCTCTGACTACCTCGTTACCTTAGCCACTTTCCTGGCCTGTACTGCATGGTGGGATTGGGTGTGAGAGCACAGGGCTACCTTGCTGGACCAGGCTAATCTGTTTATTCTACTGACCTTGCTGGTTCCTTTCCTCCTGCCTTATCCTACCAGCCGGAGCAGGAAACCACGCCAAGACACAAGCAGGAGGTACTGCATGGACCCATCCCTCCCTTGATAGCCATTTAGATCCCTAGTTCATTTACCACTATGTCACTCTGTCCCCAGCTCATGTCCCTGGCACACCTCAGCTTCAGCTTCATTTCTGACCAGCTTCCACACCCTCTCCTCCATTTCCTTCCTCTCCGGTCACCGCTCTCCCCATTAAGCTCATGTCTTCAGCTCCCAGGTCAGATTCTAGTCTCATCCATGTGCCCTGCCCCTCCACCCCCCAGTGTCATTCTTCGCTGGACCTGGTGACTTATGCTTACTTCCCCCTCATGCCCCCAGCCCACATGTGTGCTTCCATGTAGCTCCTCATTCCACTCCCACCCTCCCCTTCCTCAGTAGCCCTGTTTGACCACACCTCCATCTCATCTGTGTTCTTTGCATCTCTTGACAAGCAGATGTGAGTGAGGGTGGGGCCTGGGTAGGGAAGGAGGAGCCCTCAGGTCACATCTGCATCTGCTCAGACTCCAGTCCCCCTGCCCTCCTGTCTCTGGACACCTCCTCCCCTTCTCTCATCTTCTTATTCAATGATTATATCAATGTCTGCCTCCTGCCCCCACTTCATCCCTCTCACAGTATCCAGGTCTCTCTGGGGATGCTGGTTGATCTTGGGCTGCTGAGAGCAGGCCACAGTCAGGGTCAGCCATGGCGTCCTGAGATCTGGGCTTCAGCCCAGCTCCCATGCTGACTTTGGGTCTTAGAAGGGCTCTTTGGGCCCTGATCCCATCTGCACCACAGGGCATGCACACTACCTGTGACTCCAGCTGTACCTGCCTTGTGCTTGTGCCAGGCCTTGACACTCACCCCTTGGTTTTTTCAAGGCCTTTAACCTCTAGGGATCCCAGGACCCAACCACTTTCCAGCTTCTGGGAGCACAGTTCACCGCAGGGCCAGCAGGCCCATTTGGGATCATCCCAGGTTAAGACCCACTCACCATTGACGCTTGGTCTTACCCCCGTGCAAACCCACTTTGACCTCTCAGATAGACACAGGCCATGGTCAGCTTAGCCTGGGAGGGAGGCCTGAGGCCCATCAGATGTCTGGGGAAAAAGCAGACGCCTCCGTGGGATTGGCTTTCTTTCTGAGAAGTTTTGGGAGCAACTACAGTGATTCTTAGATGCCAGAGACGAGCATAGGGGAAAAGTCTAGCCCTGTCTAGGGCAAGCTTATCTTCAGGATGGTCCTCAAATATTCTTGCAGCAAGTCTTTGAGCTGCCAGCCCACTCTTTCTCTCCCAGAAGCAAGCAGAAGACCAGCATTGGGAGTTCTCTGTGGCTCATCCTCACTGGGCCCAAGCAGACCGCTCCGTCTGTAACACTGGCATGGACTCACGTGTCATAGATTAACAAGGGACACACCGGGACTCCAGCTCTACCTAACCCATTCTTGTGCCAGGCCTTGAAACTCATCTTCTCTTCCTCATCTTTAATTTTTTACCCCACACCAACTTCACTATCCGCCCCCCCCCTCCAGCATCCTGGTCTCCCTGACAGCATATGACTGTCTACTTTTAGAGAGTTGGGGCGGATGGCATCTGGGAGGTTCTGTGATGGAGAAGGCAGTGGCCTATGGCAGAGAAGGCTGCCTAGTCTTTCCCTGGCCCCGAGTAAGGGACCAGGTCCCATTTTTCTGGACAACCTAGCCTAGTCATATCTTTAACCCAGGCTTCCACGGTACCTGAGCAGTTGGATGAGGCCTCAGAAAAGCCTAGACTGAACATACTATTAAGTACAGTGGTCCAAGTCTTGAGGAGCGGTAGGAACCAGGATTCAGAGTGTTCTGGGAATCCAGCCAGAGAGCCTGTGCAGCTCAGTGAACACACCAGGGACTTCTCACCTTGGTACATGCTGCCTGCTGTGCCTGGATTGTAAACAGGAAAGTCATCTGTGTGTCTGACTCCATCTGGGCTCAGAACACAATGGGAACTCACCCAGACTCGAGTGTTGAGTGGAGTTAAATGTTCTGGGGTAAGGCAAGGGAGAAGAGGGGTGGCTTCATTAGCCTGTCCTCTTTGTCACCCATGTGCCCCTGCCCCTGGTTAGTACATCTCTTGGAGCTCATCATCCTTGCTCCCTTGGCTCCTTAGGTTATTATAAGGATGACAGCGTTGGGATGGGATGGGAGGGCGGAGGTGCTATTTTTCCCGTGCTGTCTTTGCCTGCTCAGCACCATTCATCTTATACCTCTGCCCTCTCCCCCCATGCCTAGTTCTTGGACAAGCCAGAGGATGTCCTGTTGAAGCACCAGGCCAGCATCAATGAGCTCAAGAGGACCCTGAAGGAGCCCAACAGCAAACTGATCCATCGGGATCGAGATTGGGAGCGGGAGCGCAGGCTGCCCTCATCGCCCGCCTCCCCCTCCCCCAAGGGCACCCCTGAGAAAGCCAGTGAGGTAGGTATCCTGCTGAAGCCTGGACGTTGTTTAAAAAGGCACAGGGTAGGGATACAGGGTTAAGTCTGTATTTACCTTCATCCTCCAAACAAATCTGTGCCTGCTGCTGCCTTAGCTGGTGGGATGCGGAGGCAGGTTAGGTTGAGAAGGTCAAATCCACTAACCTCTGGATCCTAAGGATTATCTTAAAAAACTTTAAAAACTCCTGGTAGCTTGGTGTATTCCCCTTCAGTCAAGCAAAGAAAAATAGGGAAAGCGTGCTTGTTAGAAAGACAACTGAAGCAGTTGAAGCAGGAGAGCCCTGGGCCCAGCCTTTTAAACAAGTGTCCTAGGCAAGTCTCTTTCATACTCAACTTTAAGATTCAGGGAAGTGCTATCCAGGAGCCAGCTCCTTTGGAGCATCTGACCATACTGGAGATTGTGGTCCTTGCTGGAAGGATTCTCACTTCATCAAAGCGGTCAATCCTCTATACAAACCAGACTACTCCTGAGGCTTTCCCAGAAGGGCCCCATGTGTCCTGCGTCCAGGGTGGAAATACTCTGAGGGTATTTTCTCAGCTGAATAAGATATGATTTGGGAAAATCCTGTATTTGTACTTCCAAGCTCCAATTATTTTTAGCAATTTCTGAATCTTGGCAGAATTTACCCCAGTTCCAGTGTAGGTGTCTTCTCTCTTGAGCTGCTGCTCACCGGTCACCAGATGGATTGCGGTCTAAACTTAGTCTCCTGGTTCCATTACCTGGGAGCTGGAGGACTCTGGGCTTGTTGCCTCATCTCCCTGAGGCCCTGTTAGGTGGAGATGTTTATAGTGATGTTATAAGGGTCAGCCGAGATAACGCCTGGAGAGGGACCACACGGCTGCCATGCTGTCTGGTAGGAGCTACGTGGCGTTCCTTATGGAGTCCCAGGCCTCAACCTTGCAGATCTCTAAATCAAAGCTGGAAGGACACTAGGAACCCTTTCTGTTCTAAGACCTCATGTTACTGAGACCCAGAGAGACAAAGAATGACTCAGCATGATAGCTGTGCTTGTCCTGCTCCACAGCATTGTGTTTGCTGGTAATTCACAGCCTGCTTGAGGGAAGACCAAATCGCGCACAGACCAGATATAATCTATAGTGCTTTGGATGTTGGTAATGCAGCCATGATTGAATCCATAGAGTGTTGGTCAAACTGGTCTTCGCCATAGTCTGAGCCCACCAAATAGCAGAGGGTTTCCTTTGTGAGGTATAAACTCTTGAGACTGCTGGAATTCCATAGCTGCCAAAGACCCACAGTTAGGAATGCTTTGGGGGCCTTGAAGGCTGGTACCCTAGAAAAAAAGACAAATCTCTGCACCTGCTAGCAGAGGGGCACACTTAAACATTGTGGCACGACACTGTCGTCTACACATGTACGGATCAGCTGTTGTAGTTACCCAGAATGCACATAGCCCCTAGGTTGGAGGTTGGGCAGGCCTCTGACAGCTTCTGTGGTCCCAGCAAAGCCAAACCCTTAGACTGGACCGTGGCTGTGATGTAGTGAGCTGGTCCGCAGCACTCTCCTCTCGGCCCCTAATTCCCTAGAGAGAGACTTGGCCAGAGTGACTTCTAACAGTCCTGAGATGGGTCAGGTCTTGGCCTGGGTCCTATTGAAGTGTGATGTAGAAACCACCCGAAGGGTGAGATGTCACCAGAGAAAGGAGCGGCAGATGAATGCTGGTGAGCTAGGACCTGGAATTGGGGTTGTGCCCCACCTGCTGGTGACAACTGGAGCTGCTGGCTAGGGACCTTATTAGATGGAGGCTGTTCCAGCCACCATCTCCTTAGCCCTGAAAACTACAGTCACCACTCCTGCCAAGTACATTGGAGTTATGAACCATTTATGACTTTCTTTTATGCCTCTTGGCATTTATGGGTTCTTGAAGATTGGCAAAATTTGAAGGAGCCATAGACAAGGACTTGACTCTGTCCTTGGGTAGGTGATATCACTTCTGTGAACCTCCTTGCATAGGCCATCTGAAAGGGGACCAGAATGTCATTCCATTGGGAGGTCATTGGCAAAGCTAACTGAAACAGCAAAGATGGAAGCTCATTGTCCCCTAGGAAGTGTTGACGGTTATGGGGCCACTGCTGAAGGTGACTAGAATCTCTGGCCTAATGGCTCTGTGGAAGACCCTGCAAGGACACACCACCCAGAACTCCCAGAGCCGTCTCAAAGTGTGTGTGCCCTACCCAAGCCAAGGGGAAAGCAGCAGGAACTTGAGCAATTCCCATTGGGCAAGCCTAGGTTTTAGTTTGAAAGACAATTATGTGTGGGGTGGTGTAGGTGTATATGTGTTCGTGTGGTGTGTGCACATGTGCAGTACACATGTATGTGTGTGTGCATTCATGTGGAGGCCAGAGATTGGCATTGTGTATCTTCCTCAGTCATTCTTTATATTTTTATTTATTTGTGTGTATGTGTCTGTGTGTGTGTGTCTCTGTGTGTGTGTGCAATGTGTGTGTATGCAATATGTGTGTGTGTTTGTGTATGCTTCTGTGTGTGTTGTGTGTATGGAGGTCAGAGGACAACTTTTGAGACTCTCTCCATCCATGTGGGTCCTGGGGATTGAACTTAGGTTTTCAGGCTTGGCAACGGGCACTTTCACCCACTGAGTGCCAGCCTCTCCACTTTATTTTTTGAGACAAAGCCTCTCACTGAGCCTGGAATTCACTGCCTGTCTCCACCTCCCCTGAGTTGGGATTACATGTGTGCTACAACACCTGGCTTTTTTCACAGATGCTGAGGATCTGAACCCAAATCTTCTTGCCTGTATAAGAACTTTACTAATTGTGGCATCTCCTCAGCTTCTCAAAAGATATGACTGTGACCCCAGCTATAGGATCAAACCATAGTCTAAGCCCATGACACCTCGGACTGACTTGAAGTCAGAGTCTAAATGGTAGGATTCCAGACTTTTGAGTGTTAGTAAGCACGAGAGACTGGCCAAAGGCTACAGGACTGCCTCACAGCCAACCACAACTGTTCCTCCCTCAGAGTGACTCCTTCCTGACTGAATCTGTGAACTAACAAAACAGTGTGGAGCCTCCAAAGCTGGACTATTTACAGACTCTGTGTGTCTCTTCTCTCCTGTTCTCTCTCTCTTTTCCTTTCTCCCTCTCTCCCTTTCCTCCGGCCCTGGGCCTCCCCTGCAGGCCCAGAGGACCCAGGACTCTTCTCAGCAGGACTTGGTACCTGGAACAGCAGCAGGCTTGGAAGTGTTCACTCAGAAAAGCCTCGCAGCATCTCCTGAGGTTACTGTCTTCACTTCCCCACACCCCTTCCTCCCAGGCCTACAGCCCATCCCTGTCCACCCTCCGGGATCTTAAGGAAACCCTTTCCCTAGGGTGAGGGGAATAGGAGAAGAGAGCAGGGGTGACCCATGTTTGTCCCGTGTTATGAATGTCATGTCCTCATCCCAGGGATCCATGAAGGGCCAGCCCCTCCATCGTCTGTTGCTTACCAGGAAGGGCAGGATCTTAGCTATACCCAGAAAACAGAACTGGTCATCTCTATCTCAAAAGGGACAAAGATATGAGCCTCTCCGGAGGCAGGCTCTAACCCTAAGCTTGAATGTGTCCTGCCCTGAGGTCTTGGTTCTGTTTAGAAGCCTGCTGTAATCTATGGGTGGCTTGTTAGGGCATGGTATTAGTCCTTTCCCTGCTCCCAGCTATCTAACCCCATCTGGGACATTGGTCTGAGTCTCCAGTGAGGCAAAAATAGATACCTCCCTCCCCAAAACATCCTTCTAAGTGAGGAGTGCTTTGTTTCTGGGTCCAGAGGAGTAACAGGTTAAGGATTTTTGGGGTTTCTTGTGGCCTTGTGTGGATGCTGGAGATGGACTCTCCACATCCCGTCCCACCCGCACACTGGGATTACATAGCCTGTTGAGTTGGGAATCAACTGACTTGAGAAACATCCTCCATGTAGCCTCTGCCCTGTCTGTTAGTGTGGCTTGCAAGGGCATAGACCCTTCTCCTTCTGCAGAGAAAACTTGTGTAGCTGCTGTGAGTGTCGTGACTGTCAGAGGGGCATGAGCAAGTGCCACACAAGGAAAATATACACCAAAGCTCTACTGGAAGTTTTCCTCCATGGAAAACTGAAAGCAGACCAATCAGTGTTCTCTCTTGAGGGCAATGAGACAGGAGTCCCAGAGTTAGGGACATGGTGATGTCCTAGTGTCTGGAGATATTCTTAGAAACAAGGATGATGCCTGTTTGGAGAGTGAGCCAAGGCGTGCACCTTTTATCAGTGGCATCTGTCTTGCTGCCCTTAAAAGCAGCCTGTTTTGTCTAGTCATCCGCAGGATCAACCAGCCATTCCGTCGTTCGTTCCTACCTTCCTATTCCCTTCCCTCCTCCATCTTATTTTTCTTCCCACGAGGCCTTTCCATGTTACCCAGACTGGACTCAATTTTGTGGTCCTCCTGCTTTGGCCTTCCAAGTGCTGGGCATGAAGTTTTATTCAGGTTGACCAAAGTCTGGCTTTGGATCAGTTGCCTGTGAGCGTCCTCTTGCCTCCTGGTGGCCATGGACCTGCTCTGCAGCCTCCCTGAGGGACACCCTTCAGATTGAGCACCTTCCTTCTGCACCCCTTCCAACAGCTTCTCCCAGGATGTGGATTCTTGAGAGCCCCCTTCCTGGACACCCTCTGACCCCAAATGTAATCCAGAGTTCCAGGTAGGGCCTGAACAGCCAAGAGTCAGGGGAGCCACCCTCTGGAGTTTCTTCTTGTCTGGCATGAAGCAGCGCTTTCTCCTTGTCCTTGTCCTGCTCCTGTGGCTGGAGCAGAGGCAGTGCTGTGAGGTAGCAGGAGGTACTCTAAGGAAGGCACTGAAGAACCAGGGACTCAGCGTTGCCCCATCTTGTGACGAGGGCCAGATGTGGCTTGACCAGCACACCCGTGCCAGTGAAGTTGTCCTTTTCTTTCTGTAAATCCTGCCCCCTCCATGTCCTTAACTGTTGTTTTTTAGCGGCAGAACCCTTGTTTCTTCCCTCGCCACTACTGTGATCTGCAGATTCCCCTCATTGGGAGCCTTGGTTTTCCCTTCTGAAACAAAGTTGCCAATTGGAGTAAATTTAATTATGTAGATGAGGGCTGGTGCTGCCTGGCATCTAATAACTAAACATTGCCATGTGTTTCCCTTCTCTGCCTCTAGAATCTTTCCAGTTCGGGCCAGCTTCCTCCCCCACACACCATTGCTCATCTAGCCTATTTACTAGATGGGATTGGAGTGGGAATATTCCAGGAGGGGCCTCTTTGGCCAGCTTTGACAGTCATCACTAGGCTGAAATGGAAGCAGCTGGCAGAACTTGCTTCCCAAGGAGATGAGAAGGGTCCTTACCTCTTCAGGCCAGCAGAACACGTCCCTCTGAGAGTTCAGGCGCAGATACCTGAAACATCTCAGAAAGCTATGCCAGACAGTGTCTGGACCGCCCGTCCTTTGATCTCTTTCCCCCTGGTAAGATTCTGTCAATGAGGTCAGATTCCCTGACCTGGGAATAGGATTCGCAGTGTTCCCTTGATCCTTCCAGCCCCTTCAGATCTCATGGATGTGGCAGACTCAGCACCAAGTCACACCCTGAAAAGAAGCCCGAGGTCCTGTAAGCCTCTGGTTTCCTGCTTCTGGGAGGATGTCAGGCATACCTGCCGTGGAGGCAGTCTTGCTAGGGCGAGAAGGTTAAACTTTAAAAACTGAGAATCAGGTGTTGGGTTCCGGGCTCCGTGACTCGGCGGTAGAGCTGCTTTCCTTCCCTAGGCCTGGATGTGGAAGTTGATTTCCATGTCTGCCTCATTGTGACTTCGAAGGAAGGCGTGATCTTAAGTCTGTGATCTTAAGCCCATGCAGGACTGCAACTTCCACAGGGCTGCTCAGCGTTTACATTATGCATTTGTCAGATGGGCTTCTGATGAGATTTTGTGGGGAGAAAGTATTCTGTGATCCCAAGATTAAAAATCCCAGTGTTCTTACAGCTTTGCTAATGATTTGAGAAAGCCATCAGTACCTCTAAGCTGCTGGGAACAGGTAGAGGACAATTCTGGGAAGTTTGATAGTGACAAACTTGGTAGTCCCTTTGGCTTTGTGCTGGTGTCCTATGTGGTCTTTTTCTTCTGTGGTATGATCTGGTTAGTTCTCTTCTATTCTTTCCATGGGTTTTTGTTAGAGTTCTCCAAGGATCGGTCTTAAAATCATTTCTTTTAAGTGGAACTCCAGAACGTTCAGACTGTTTTAACCATTGCTTCAATGGTGCTAACTTGACTGTTTGGTGTCATTGCTGTTGATCTGTTTCCTTCCCAGAAGCTCCTGTAGAGGGATCATGTTTTAGGCTGGGGCCTGTGAAATACAGTTCACTGTTTTCCTCAGCTTGGCATCAGACTCCAGTCGGCACCCATGTTCAGGGTTGTGAGTTAAGAGTTCAGGCATCGGGCTGGAGAGATGGCTCAGAGGTTAAGAGCATTGCCTGCTTTTCCAAAGGTCCTGAGTTCAATTCCCAGCAACCACATGGTGGCTCACAATCATCTGTAATGGGGTCTGGTGCCCTCTTCTGCCCTGTCGGCATACACACATACAGAATATTGTATACATAATAAATAAATAAATAAATAAATAAATAAATAAATAAATATTTTTTTTAAAAAAAGAGTTCAGGCATCAAAAAGCAGCCGTTCTTTTCCTGGCTCTGCCATCAACAAACAATGGCCGCAACCAAGTCATTTTTCTTCTCTAGACCTCAGCCCCTCCCCCTTCCCTTTAAGGAAGTGACACTGGATGTCTTTGGAACTCTTTTGGCTCAATATCCAGAGATCCCTTGTAAGCGCCTTACAGTGGGCAGTGGGAAATGTTCAGCTCCAAGAGGAAGGGGCCGGTCCCACCTGTAGAGCTCCCTTTTCTGTTGTCCCTGGGGAGAGAGGCGCAAGACCCCATCCCACTGTATCGGGATGAAACCAGTTATTGAAGAAGGTCAGTCAGTTTATTGGGGATCTTAATGGGAAAAAGAACTTTGATCATGATGAATAGCTTTGTCACCCCGTTCTGTCCCTGACCAGTTCCTAGAACACATAGTCCCAGTGGCAAACCCTTTGGTGGTAGATTGGTCCCTTCTTGTAGAGGGAAGAGGCCATCCCTTCAAGTGCCTGCTGTTTCATATTAACTCTTCTTGCTCCAATTGCAATACAGGGCTCAGAGCATTGGGTATTTATAGAAAGAGTATACACTAGGCCAGAAGAACTTGGCCTCCTAACAGTGGCCACCACACAACGGGAAGGAAGTGAGGCAATCCTCACTGAGATCCTTGCTGATGGCAGACTCTCCAAGGTAGACGTTCTGGTGGACAAGTTCAAAGTTGAAGTGGCCACAGAAGAAACAGTAGGAGCCGGAAGAACAAGTACTCACCAGCAAGGGAGGATGATTGCAAGTCCAGGAGAGTTTGAGACAATGAGAGAGGAAGGCCCGTGTGTCAAGGGAGGCACCCGAGAGACTGCTCAAGCTGCAGGCTACACATCAACAGACAAACTTTCTGAGGGCTCCAAGCTCAAGATCAGGAACCACCGCATCGCAGATGGTCAGCTAGAGAGCCCAGTAGAGCTGAGTAAGGGGCTGGAGGGGCTCCAGACTTGGGGAAGACCTACAGCTACAGGGGTTGGACCAATGCAGGGAGAAATTCTTTCTCCTGCATCAGACAAAGGAGGACTCCAGTCTTTCCTGTTGGATCCAGCCCAGGCAGAGGCCAGAGCTGACTCCAGCGATGAAACTGATACCTCCTTCGCAGAAAGGAGCTTCTACCTAAACTATGGAGAGAAAGACGCTGAAGACGGAGTTCTCCCTCTACCCTCAGAGGACAGAGAAGAGCACCTGGATGCCCCTCCTGGAGATGGGACCTGGCTGGAGCTGGCAGGGGAGCACACAGAGTGCTGGGAGCTGAAATCCTCAGCCCCTAGGGGTTCTGCCCCAGGTTCCAGCTGGAATAAAGATGAAGCCCATATGGCTTCCTCTGAGGAAGAAGGCTGGTCCTCCAGGGACTGTGGGAGGCCTGGTGACCTACAGGGAGCTGCTGTGGGGCAGATTTTTGCAGAGGCCTGGGAAGGAGCACAGCAAAGGCCGGAAGGAGAGCTGACCTACCCAATGGCCAGGGCACCTGAAGATAAGGAGGCCCCCATGAGTATAGACTGGATGGGAGAGACTGAGAGAAGTCCCCCAGCAAGACAGAAGAAGCACGTCCCTGGTGGAGGAGGAGGGGTGCACCTAGATGCCCAGGCCTGTGCCCTTCTGAGGACCATTCCTCCTCATGTTAGGAAACCAGTCAGGCGAGACCAAAGCAGCTTTCTGCCCAGCGAGAAGAGGGCAGTTTCCACTCAGGCTGTAGAACCCATGACAGAGGACAGGGAGGCGATCATCCCGCTGCCAGCCTCCTCTGGTCACACTGATGTTGTGGCAGTTGTGAAGGACACTTCTCAAAGCCCAATCTCTCCTGGGTCAGGGAAGCCTTCAGAGTTTGGGGATCCTTTTGGAGATCAGTTCCCCATAATTTGCAAACATATTCATCTTTCTGAAGAGAGCCCTGTGCCCAAGGACACACGAAGTGAACGCAAAGCACCCCCAGTTGCCAGCAAGAAGCCCAGAGTCGTCCCTGAAGGAACTGAGGGACCTGCAGTCCCGGGGTTTGTGTTTCCTTCAGGAAAGCAAAAGGACACTTCCCTCCAGGCTGGGGACCAAGGGGGTTCCCAGGAAGATATTAGCAAGACCTCAGTGGCTAACAAGATTCGGTTATTTGAGACCCATGGAGTTGAGTCGTGCCAAGCCAGTCAGGGTGAAATGAGGGCCCTTCCACATGAGCCATCTTCGGAGGCTTCCCTAGGGCAGGGAGAACATCAGCAACATAGGCTTCTAGACTCGGGTTTTGTTCAACTCCAGCCCCCTGGGGACTTGGCCAGCCCCAAACTCACACCTTCTTCTGTTACACCTCTGACTACCCAGCACTATGGGGAGGGCACCTCTCCTACCTCCCACCAGGAAAGATGCACAGAACCAGAGCTCGTGTCCCCTGACTCAGGCTGTGAAACCACGCTGGAGGAAGCTACCGGGGTAACTGGCCATGTGAGCCCCCACCCCCAACCGAGTCCCCACTTGTGGAAACTGACCGCATGCTCTGTAGCTCTTAGAGGCATGCTTCAGTGGCCCCTCGCCATTCCTGCAAGGATGCTGCTTGTTCATCCCTAGAAGGCCTTCTCCTACATGGTCCTGAGTTAGCCCAGGCTGAAAGACGGGGCCATCTGCTTAGCCCTTGTTGGCTTATTTGATCCCCAGCCTTTGGTGTGACCTTATGTCCAGAAGGTCACATAGCAGCCACAGAGAAGGCACCACCACCAGCAGTAAATCACATATTTGCTTTGCCTTGCTCGTCTCACCTGCTAAATTCCTCCCTATCTTGCTTGCTTATCCAGTGATCTTCATCCTTTCCCGTCCCCGGTACCCTGCCTTGTGGAAGCTGACAGTCCAGAGGTTGCCTCCACACTACTTCCCTCTCTAGTTTCTTTCTGCCTCCTTAAGACTAACTGTCTTCTCTAATCCAGAACAAATCCGGAGATGCGGGCAGGGAAGAGAAGAGCTTCTTCAGCCGCTTAGCACCAAACACCCCTGGGAAGGGGGGGCGCCTGAGATTCACCAGCCCTCCAGGCCCTCAGGTCTCTACAGTCCCGCTGTGCCTCGATGATTTGTTCATCTTCATCCGGCTGGGATGCTTCATTCCCTAGATTCCCACCTGCTCAAGTAGCCAATCCCCTGTGGCTGTTCACACTCTGGCTTGTCTGGAATGTGTTCCTCACACCTCTCAACCTTCCAGAACCTGGCCAACTGGAGGCTGGTTCACAAATGAATCTCTGAAGCATACTGAACCTCCAGAGCCCGAAGCTGAGTTTTTTTCAAAACATTTTGTGGGTGTTAGATTGGTCTTTAAAAAAAAAAAAGTCGCAAACTAAGACAAAGAAATAAGCAAGCAAACAAACAAATCCATGTGTTGTTTAATCCCTCACAGGCCAGTTGAGAGGTATGTATTTAGGACAAAGTTTGCTGGTTCTCCTTGGGCATTCCCTTGACCTGCTGTCGTCAATTACACTGATGGGGCCAGAACTTCCTCTCCATGGTTGCCATAGAGTTCAAGGTGATACTGAACTCCCGTGGAACTAGAATTTCTCCTCTCCCTAGTTGATGCTGGCCCTCTCCCCAGAGACTCAGTGCAATTGACAGGCTGCTGACTTCTTCTGTGTTCCTCAAGCTCCCAGCTTCAGCCTCTTTGCCTCCTCTCCTGATTTCCTCTGAATCCCTGACCGCCTTCCTCAGTTTACCTCTCAATGCCTCCTGCACGGATGGGCCTGTGGTCCAGGCCTCCATCCCTGCCTTTTGCACAGTGCTGCTTCTGATAGGCTTTCGGATCCTAGCCTTGGAGGGGGCCTCCTGTCCAGAGCTCGCTGGAAGGATGTCAGCTTGCTTTGCCGTCCTTGCGAGACCCTCCAAAGGAGCATCCCCTCTCTGAGAAGTTTTTGTTTCATTTTGTTTTGTGCTAGATTCCAAGGAAACCTTCCTGGGGCGTGTTTTTCATTTCCTGACCTGCTCTTCCATTTGAGAACATCGTTGCAGCCTTGAGATTTCTTCTGACATTCACTATCTTGACCTCTCTCTCTCTCTCTCTCCACCCTGTATCCCCATTCCCTTGGTTTCATCTGGCCATAGAGAGCAGGGCTGAGGGAGGGCTCAGAGGAGAAAGTCAAACCACCACGTCCTCGTGCCCCAGAGAGTGACACAGGAGATGAGGACCAGGACCAGGAGAGGGATGCGGTATTCTTGAAGGACAACCACCTGGCCATTGAACGCAAGTGCTCCAGCATAACGGTCAGCTCCACATCCAGCCTGGAGGCTGAGGTGGACTTCACGGTTATTGGTGACTACCACGGCAGCGCTTTTGAAGACTTCTCCCGAAGCCTCCCCGAGCTCGACCGGGATAAGAGCGACTCTGAGACTGAAGGCCTGGTGTTCTCCCGGGATCTCAAGGGGCCCTCCAGCCAAGAGGACGAGTCTGGGGGCATCGAGGACAGCCCGGATCGAGGGGCCTGCTCCACCCCAGAAATGCCCCAGTTTGAGGTACAGTGGAGCTTCATGGAGATCCAGTCCAACAGGGCACTGCATGTTCAGAGGGCCCTGGGCCATGAGAAGACCAGCCGTCAGCTGCAGCCTGAAGCTCTGTCTGGTGTTGCATGACTGCCCCTCCGTAGAACAGCATGGTTCTGCGACCGCATGTTTGCTGTGTCGGTTCACCCCTAACACATGCCCCATGGTGTTTTAACCCTGTGACCCCATCACTTGCCGAGGTCAAGTGATGCCAGTCTTACTGACGACTCCTTGGCCCCCTGCCTGTGTTGCATGGCACCTGCAGAGAGCATGTGTCTGTGGACTCTCGAGGCTCCCAGAGCTGGTCTGAAACCTGAGTGGTTTCTCTTATTCAGGCCAGGGCTCGTTTTCCCAGGGCCTGCAGAAGAGGCCATTATTTAAACCCATCAGGTCCTGAGACCTCGGTGGGGCAGTGGACACTCCAGGAAAAGAGAAGACATGGCCTTTGGGGAGGATGCAGGGCTAGCATCTAGGCTTCTCTGCTTTGAGACCCCTTGGTTTTCAGAAACTTATCCTTGCCCTTTACCACTAGCTGAGCCCGCCCTCCCTCCCTCCCAGGCAGTGAACACCAGCCCATTCATCCAGGACTCTTGCTCCATGCTGTATCCTCTAGGCAGAAGACCTGTCGTTCCTTTCTGTACCTCATGTACAGTGATCCAGGACAGAACTGATACATCCCTTCTCCGTGCTTTTCTGGCCACCCGGGTGGCAGTACTGTCCCCACCACATCCTGCTCCTCCCTGCCATGCTTTGGCTCTAACATTTCCCCAGCTTAGTCAGGACAGTGGCCTGTGGCTCTGCCCTCCCGCCAGGTGCCAGCTGTTGTAAGGCTGGCTCACACTCAGCACTAAGGGATGATTAATTGAATGAGCGGCTAGATCACAGGATTCTGGAAGAATCCCTCCTTTCTCCCTCTTCTTTCCAACTACATGACAAGCTAGGCTCCATTCATCAAACCTGCAGTGTGTATAGCCATGAACTAGGCCTAGGAGAAGACTCATGTGGCTTGAGACGCATAGAGTACGGTTTGTAAGCTGGTGTCCCTGGGCCGCATGAGGCCAACTGATGTGTTTTCTCTGGCTTTAATTTAAAAATCACAACACTACATTTCCTTATAAAATAAATAAATAAATGGGTATAATAGACAGACAGACAGACAGAGCAGAGGCTGTGCTAAAAGCCAAACCTGAGTGGGATGGCTTATGCTTTCTGTTTCTCTTGGCCAGCTAACCTCCTCACCAGTTTCCATCGCTGCCTGGCCCTGGATATTTCCACGTATGTAGTTCTTGCTTTGAACAGTGGTTTACCGGAAGTGGCCAAGAGGTGGAGGCAATATGTGTGGAAGAAAAGCTCTGAGCACAGAGTTTTAGCCATCCTTTTAGTACAGCCTCAGGAAGACATTCAGCCCCTGGGGCACGAGGTCAGGCCTTCTCCATGCTGGGAGTGACTTTGGCTCCTGCATCCCAGTTGCCTGTGAACATGAGTTGTGTCTGGGCTTGTGTTTTCAAGTGTCCCCTTCATGTCCCCATAGTCCGTGAAAGCAGAAACCATGACCGTCAGCAGTCTGGCAATCAGAAAGAAGATCGAGCCAGAGGCCATGCTGCAGAGCCGAGTCTCCGCTGCAGACAGCACCCAGGTAACCTGTGCTTCCTCTGTAGCCTGACACGGGGATCGGGCATTTGAGGGAAGGTCCTTAGTAAATGGCCAAGCCCTTTGTTCAACCTTTTCCTTCCTTCATCATCCTTGAGGTCTGAGGTGGGAACTGTGGGGAAAGACAATGCTTCTTAAAGCCCAGTGTCCCCATCTGTAAATGGGGGGTGATCCTGCCTCCTTCCTCCTGGGAGTGTTTCAGCACTCATGGTGGCCTGACAGATGTGGAGAGATTCTGCCCCAGGGTGGCTTGGGGGAGAGAAAAGGAGAAATCTCAATCGCTGTTTGGTCAGAACAGCTCACCTGGGTCATTTCTTATGCATGGAGGTTCCACATTAGATTGGCAAGATGAACAAACCAAGGTCAAATGACTAAAGGGTGTCTGTTTTAGTGAGTCAAAGCTCACTTGCACCCTGGGACAGCTGGCCTGACTAGACACAGACCACAACTTATACTTTCCATGTGTCCTCTGTGGGTCTTCAGATTTGAAGGCTCATAGGGCTGAGTTTGTGGGTCTGGGAGATTGCCCCTAATTTTTCTTGCCCAGAAGGACTTCAGTGCTCAGTCCCTTCTCCTGGTGACCAATTTTTGTCTTGGCTGCAAGAAGGGCTAAGCAGACTGATTGGTCATTGGCAGAGCCTTCCCCTGGCTTCCACCCCCAGCACAAACAACCTGAAATATGACACAGAGTAGCACAAGTGACTGTCATTTACAGCATCTTTTTGTCCTACTGTTCCAGCGTGTGAACTGACAGCTGTACAGGTGTCTCGTGCCACAAGAGTATCATGAGCTGGGTCACCTTGGACAGCCCGCTTGTCTTCTCTGACTTGCTTTGTCTTTGTAGCTTTTGTTTTAATGCAAAGTATAAAGAAACCAAAATGATCCCAAACCCCATAACCTGACAGCTCTTTGTCATCAAAATGTCAAAAGACTGAGTGACACTGTTTTTATGCTGTCGCCGGGGGAAAAAAATAGTCGTATGCCAACAGAGATGTTTATATCTGCTTCTATTTAAAATTATCAGATCAGAGTGATCTCTGTCTTACACCATACCCTTTGCTCTCAGGTAGTTTAGAACTTACTCATGTGCACCTCTCTGTGTCTCTGTCTCTCTGCCACTCCCTCTGTCTCTCACCTCATGAGGACAGGGTTCCTACCAGGTATCCCAGGCTGGCCTCAGACTTACTGTGCAGCTGAGGATGACCTTGAACTTTTGATCCTCTTGCTTCAGTCTCCCCTGTGCTGGGGTTACAGGTTGCACCATATCCAGTTGGTTGGTTTTTTGTTTTTTTAAATGGGAGTCTGGGAGTCAAACCCAAGCTTCGTGCATGCTAAGCAAGCACTCTACCACCTGTGCTATGACCCCAGCCCTGTGTCCACTAGTCTGAGTCCACTTAGGAAGCATGTCCTAACATGTGTTTTATCTCCCGTCACCGAACCCTGTGGTGGGTTTTGTCTGGGGTAAAGTCTCCTCATTCGTGTTTCTTGGAGAACTTTTGACAAGCACCAGTTTCTGTTGTAGTATAAAACACCATGGCCAAAAGCACCGAGGAGGAAAGGGTTTATTTGGGTTCACAACTCCCAGGTCATGATCCATCACTGAGGGAAGTCAAGGCAGGAATTTCAGGCAGGAACCTGGAGGTGGGAACTGAAGTAGAGGCCATGGAGGAGCGCTGCTTCCTGGTTGCTTCTCATGACCTGCTCCGTCTACTTTTCTTGTTTTGTTTGGTGTTGGTTTTTCAAGACAGGGTTTCTCTGTGTAACCCTGGCTGTCCTGGAATTAGCTCTGTAGAACCAAGCTGATTTTGAACTCATAGCGATCTGCCTGCCTTTGTCTCCTGAATGCTGGGATTAAAGGTGTGAGCCACCACCGCCCAGCTTCAGCCTTGTTCTTATACCATCTAGGACCATCTGCCCAAGGATGGTTCTGCCTCCAGTGATCTGGATCCTCCCACATCAATCATTAGTCAAGAGAATGCCTGGAAGACTTGCCTACAGGCCAGTCTTGTGGAGGCATATTCCCAATTGAGAATCCCTTTTCCCAAAATGACTCTAGCTTGTGTCAAGTTGACATAAAACCAACCAACGTGCCATCAAAGGGTAACTTCCCATGGGTTGCTAAATTAAAGCTTGGGTAGAATTCATCAACTTGGATGTGGTCACACTTCCTTTGTACAGTAGGACAGTGGAGTGAACCCTTTGAAGAGCCTTGGGGCCCTCTAGAGTGCTCCGTGACCACCCCCGGTGCACACCCCCACTCAAGGAGTTTGTCACTTTGTAACTGGGACTTCCACAAGCCAGGTGACATAGTCTCTAATGCCTCCTCGTCTGCCTCGCAGGTTGATGGGGGCGCCCCCGTGGGGAAAGACTTCATGGTGACCCCGCCCTGCATCACCACAGAGACAGTCTCCACCACTATGGTAAGTGGGATTGGGCGGCTCCTCTCTCTGACCCACCCCCTCATTCCCCACAACAGCCAGAACTTGACAGCTATTTCAGGAAGATCTTAGCTGCCCTCATGGTGGTGAGGCAGATGGCTGGATCCCTGTTGTCTGGTTCCTTGGCTGCTTTTGTACATAGTGTAGTCAGTCTTTGGTTTTCCAGATTGAATAATGTGGGGAGTGGAGTCCCAGAGGCTCAGTTATCCGGGCCATCTCAGCCATGCAGGAGTAGAGGGAGGGTAGAATGGCCTGATTCTTGGCATGCAGGAATCTTGCAATACCAGGTGACTTTTACCTGCAGGTAGACATTAGCCTGAAAGCCCAACCCTGCTCCTATCCTGCCAGCAAACCCAAACCAGTCACCAGCAGTTTCAGAACACTTTCTCACTGTGACCAGTAGATGGCAGCAGTGAACCTGGGTTGGAAACGCAGATGTTTTGGATCCCTTCTAAAGGGACCTTGCAGATTTTGCTATTTATTTGCTGTCTAAAGAAAAGTCCTTGGCTTCAAGTGTCCTCATCTGTAAAATAGGAGTCACCGCCCCTTCTGTGTGGCTCACAGCCTCTTATGAGACTCTAATGCAGTGGTTCTCAACCTTCCTGATACTGTGACTCTAACACAGTTCCTCATGTTTTGGGGACCCCCCCAAACCATAAAATTATTTCATTGCTACTTCATAACTGTAATCTTTCTACTGTTATGATTTACAACGTAAATATCTGATATGCAGAATATCTAATATGTGACCCTTGTGGAAGTCGAGACCCACAGGTTGAGAACCACTACTCTACAGCCCACAACAATGAAATCGGACAGACAGTGTTCTAGCCACAGGCTGTGGTGTCAGGCAGTTTCCAGAGACATCTGACCTTTGGGTTATAAACTGTGGTATCCACTGTTCTTTCTTTGACATCCTTTACAAGTGAAAAAACAAGTTCAGGGGTGAATAAAGGAA
Organism: Ondatra zibethicus; assembly: GCA_004026605.1. Lineage (NCBI taxonomy): Eukaryota > Metazoa > Chordata > Mammalia > Rodentia > Cricetidae > Ondatra > Ondatra zibethicus. Next base: position 23,311 of record PVIU01008913.1, on the reverse strand, counting down.
TGAACCCAAGGTCACATGACCAATAAATACCAGTTTAGCCTCAGGCATTCTGACACGAGAAGTCTCAATTTCATTGGCAGTCGCTCTGCTCTGCCCCTGTCCTGACCTATGTGAACATCAGCTTTATGAGTCTGGGGCTGCAGAGTGTAGCAATGTCTGATCCAGATATTTCCTGAGCTAGAGAGGGTTGTTTTTGAATGGCTTCCCTTGTCTGACCCCTGACCTCTACCTGAGAAGATGGTTTCATTTAAGTCAGAGTTCTCAGCAGGTGGGTTTTAAGTAATCAGTCTCTAGGATCAGTAAATTTAAATCAGTCACCAGAGTGCACCATTTCCCTCGTGGGTCAGTTCTTTCTCTCCAAACTGTTACTCTGAGGCATTGAGATATTTGTAAGGCTACATTTAAATTCGTCTTCATGGTGAGTAGACAGTTACTCCATTCATTTGCTCATCCATCCATTCATCTATCCATTTGTCCCGAAAACATTGATGAGTCTCTACTGTCTGCCTAGCACAGGGACCCGCACTGCAGAAGCCCCACTGCCTACTAGGGTATTCTGTGTTCAGTTGTCATCACAGTACCTGTCTGTGTGTCCATATTGGGCACGCAGTGATGAGCAAGGTCCAACCCTCACCTTGGGCAAGTCACCTGAACCTCCCAAACCCTTCACTCCTGCTTCTGTAAAGTGGGGTGGGAACAATATAGCACGTGCCTTTAAGGGTTCCTGTGAGCATGAGCAAGTACCCCGTGCAAAGCTCCCGAACACAGCCTGGCCTTGGTGTCCCCAGATGTCAGCTGCTGCTGTCTTTCTCCTGCCTTCATGGAACAGTGCAACAGAGTTACCTTCGGGGCTATTGGGATGAAGCTGTGAGTGACATCTCTGCTAGGAGGATCTGGGGAAGGTGTCACCCAGGCAGGGACAGGAGAGCTGTGAGTGAAGGATGGGTTGAGGTATGGTCACAGGAGAAGACTTCTAGCTGTGGAGAGCAGGCCTAAGGGCAGAAAGCACATCTGGCTGGCAAGTGTGTACAGGAAGAGGAAGGGGCGGTGGGAAGCACTGCAAAGGACTGAACCAGAGCTTGAAGTGTTCCCAGTGCCATGTAGGATGGTTTAAACTTTGTCCTGGGGACAACAGGGCAATAGTGTTTCTAGAATAGAAGCCTGTTGTTAGCTGTGTATGTTGGTTAGGTTAACAGCTTGTGTGAGTGGATCCTGGAGCTAAGATTCCTTCCTCCCTCTTTCCTTCCTCCTTCCTCTTTCCTTCCTTTAATACATATTTATTGAATGCCCACGATGTGTGAATCCAGTCCTGGAAGAGACAGCATCTGTAGCTCTGGGACCCACGTTAGGCCAGAAAGAGAAGGTAGGAACCTGTCTGAGGGTTGCTGGTGTCCAGCAGGGGCACTGCCAGGGTTCAAGAAAGTAGGTGCCCCCGAGTTAAGGATTGGAGCTCCTGGAGTAGGAAAGTACTGTGTGGGCACTGGTAGGATGCCCAGGAGACAGGACAGACGGATGGGCTGGGGACAGTGTTTATAGTGTGGTCCCAGGTGCCTGCAACAAAGGCATAGTCCCCCACCCTGCTCCAAAGCTCCTAGTTCAGAAACTCGGGGATCCTAGGAGTCTGTGTTCACAAGCCCTCTAGGTAGTGTGAGAGAAGTGTGATGCTTGTGTGTTAGGTTCAAGCAACCAGTTCTACTGCAGATCTGACTAGTGTGAGACATCTTTAGGGTGTTTCCAGGGAAAGGCTCAGGAGATGATTGGTTTTGAAGATTTAGGGTTCAAGATCTGGCCAACAGGTAGGATAGGAGACTGTGGCACCAGAGAGGCAGTAGAAATGCCTGGGTATCTGCAGGTAGATGGAGGGGAGCCCTGAGGAGAGATGGGGGGTTTGCCTTGCCCAGGGAGAGGAACTGCGTCCTTGAGTTGGGAGATGGTTCTGGCTATGAATACAGACAGGGCGGGAGGGGGGAGCACCTAGGTTGAACAGCCTGTGTCCTGTTTACTGGCTTCTGTTTCCATTATGAAGATGGAGAGGAATCATGGATGCTGGCCTCAGGACAAGAGGGAAGACAGAGAATCAGAAGCTGTGTGTGGGCATAGTCTGAGAGACAGAAGGACCCAAAGGGAACTGGTGTCTGTTGCCTAAGCGAGAGAAAGAAAACACTGCTAGAAATGGCCTTATAGTCTGGGACCCAAGATGTAGGGACTGCATCTCAGGATGGTGTGCCAAGTGACCTGGTCACTGGCAATCAGGGCAGGAGCAGGTGTGGCAGAGGCTCGGTCCTCCCCGCATGCTGTGGCAGGAAGACAGCAGTCTAGGTCCTTGCCATGCACAGACCAAGACTTTTCACTTAGCTGAGATGCTCATAGCCAAGTTGAGCTGGAGACTATGTAGACGTGAGAGACAGCAGAAAGACCCTCAGTGTCCCTTGGCCAGATACAGGACACCAAGTCCAGTGACAATTCCAGGGAGCTCTAGCAGTTAGAATCCAGGATAAGGCCAGGGGAGCTGGCTCAAGAGTAACAGTTCCAAGGGCAGAGTGGTGGTTCAGACCACAAACACCTAGCAGTCTTGGCGGCTGCCCAGCTGGGAGTTAACTCCTGGTTCCGCCACTGTCGTGCTGTAGGACATGAACAAGCCATATACTGTGTGTCCCCTGTAGGATAGGACTGCTGCCAGGGATTGCCTTCAGTGGCTACGAAGGTTAAATGAGGTCACACGCATGCACGTACCTGGTGAGTGCCCAGTGCCTGGCAGGTCCTGGGAAGTACCTACATGGTTCATCCACTTGCACTCCTGCATTTACCAACAGCTTCTGGTTTACAAACCGCCTTTCCCTATATTCTCATAAGGGCCCCAGGGGAATAGACAAAGGTCCTTTTCCACAGACAGTAGGGAGGAAGTGGCTCTGCCTCAAAGTTCACAGCAGGTCCAGGACAAGAGCCTGGGTGACCCAACTCCTTTTAGGGCTTCCAGAGAGCAGCACTGTATCCTATTCACCTTGGCATCCCTAATAGCAGGGATTCAGTAAATGTTTGTGGAGTGAGTGTGCAAGCAAGCATGCATGTGTGGGATTGAGCAAGTGAGGACTGAATGGGTGCCTCAGCTCTCTGCTTCTGTGTTGCTTCTCAACCCTGTGGTGATGATGACCACACGGTCACATGCCCTGGCTCTCCTGGAGGCCTACTGACCTGAGACCTGGCCATCTGAGCGCTATTGTCTCCCCAGGAGAACAATCTCAAGTCCGGGAAGGGGGCAGCTGCCATGATCCCCGGCCCACAGACGGTGGCCACGGAAATCCGTTCTCTTTCACCGGTAAGTAGGCAGGACCAGCTCAGGCTAGGGGACTTGGAGCCGGGCATGTGGGCACACAGCCACAGCAAGTGCGGTGAGGTGCTCAGTACCATTTCAAATGCCCACAGGCTCCCCAAGGTGCCCATCAGCAGCCCCCCATGTAACCAAAGCATTGTCATCAGGGCTGAGGGTAAACAGGACACACACACACACACACATACACACACACACACACACACACACACACTGCTGCGTCAGCTTATAAAGCGGCAAAAGCAGGGAGTTAGGAGTCCAGAGGCTTGGATTCTAGGCCGGACTCTGCTGGTGACCGCCCCACCAGTGACTCTGAGTCTGTCATTAGAAGCCTTTTCTGATGCTTTCATTCTCCGCTTGTTGTTCTTAATACCTGGTCCAAAGAGAGCATGTTCCTGCCTGTGACAGACGAGGTCCTGGGGGCTCTGTCTGCTACCTGGATCCATCTGGTCGTTTTTCTAGGACTCTTCCATTCTAGGCCGTTGTTCAGACACTGGGCCTTAGGGATTTTGTCTAAGAGTTACAGATGCCTGGGTTTGGGAATGTTCTAGATGTGGAAATGTTCTAGAATGGTCTAGATGTGGAAAGAGTCTGATATTGTATAAGAATGAATGGTTCAAAGCATCTTGGCATCCATGCTTCACCTTCGCGGGCCCCTGCTTCTCCCTGGGAAAGTTTCCCTAGCCCTGCCTCCCTTCAGAGCCCAGTGCCCTGACCTGACCCCCGGGGTGGGGGTGGTTATATTCTGCAGATCATCGGGAAAGATGTCCTCACCAGCACCTACGGCGCCACTGCGGAAACCCTCTCAACCTCCACCACCACCCATGTCACCAAAGTGAGTAGCAGCAGGCTCCCGGGCCCCAGTGGGCTCCCAGGCCCCAGCGGCTGTAGGTGGGAAGGTCATTACCATGCTGACCCCTGGCTCCTCATTCTCTAAGGCTCACAGAGGGGACCTTGACCAGTTCTGGAGTATGCTGCCCTGTGCTGCTGCTGTCTGGGAGTAGGCTTTGTGCACAGCATTGGCAGCTAACCTGTTGGGTCAGATGTTCTCTCCAAACAGTGAGGCCTGCATCTTACAGGAGAGTTCAGAAGAGAGATGCATGGGAAGCTCCCCAAAGTCAGGCAGTGTCATTTGGAAAAAGTTACTATTCGCCAGGCCTGGTAGTACAAGCCTCTAATCCCAGCTATTAGAAAGCCCGTGGCAGCCTGGGCAACGTAATGGGATCCTGTTTCAAAACAAAAAGTAAAGAGGACTGGAGATATTTCTCAGTGGTATAGTCTTTGCCTAACAAAGATCTACCCCTTATCAGTCATTGTCCTGTCCTCCTGGCTGGCCCACCACCCAGGATAAGAGAGAGGAGAGAATGGAGTTTGAGTAGGGTCCTGGACTCTCAGCAGAGCACCTGAGGGTACAGCAGCCAGGAGGCGTGCTATGCTGGCAGGAGGGGCAGAGACACTGGGTGTTTACCTCTTTGTTAAGCAAATGCTAAGTGACTGTCATCCTTACTGGACTTCCAGGCTGCTGGAGGAGGTGCGTTTGTAGGAAACTAGGAAGCAGTGTGTAGATAGGGGACTGGGAAATTAGGATGCACTTGGGGCAAGGAAGTACAGAATGGGGGCAGACAAGATAGGCACCAGACCCTGGGGCTGATTTGATCATGGGGGATCTTAGTCACAAGGAAATTTAACTTAGGTAGTGACTCAATGGAAATAGACTCCCTGGAGCTGTCTGTCTGATAGGTGTGGGGAGGTAGAGGAAGGAGAACCAAGGCCTAGACCTGAAGGCTTGAGCCAAGGGGGAGTTGGAAGAGAACAGGACAGAGGAGGGAGGCATTCCTAGGGGCTATCAGCTGTGACAGCCAAGGAACTAGGGAGGGTTGAGAAGGAGGCCGCAGCAAGTGCACAGCTGAGCCGCCTGAGGAGCCAGGCTTGAGGGGGGGGTTGAGTTGACCCACAGAAGGGAAAGTCTGGTTGGTAACACTTGCAGGGCCCTGCCTGCAACTCTGTAGTGTTGGCTCCTTGTCACATCTCCCAGGAAGCGACCTCTCAAAACACCTGAGAGAAGCGCATGGACTTTATGGGAATGCCTCACAGGGCACACCCCACAGTGTATGGCTCAGGAAACTCTCCTCTGTACCGCACCACTCAGGGGCCCCTTTGGTTCACCCTCGCCTACCTCCAGCTAGGCTTTTCCTCGATCACATTCTCTTTGGACATGCCGAACAGTTAGGTCCCGCCCCATCCTCTACTTCTAAGCCCCACTCCTTGAGAAAACAGGAGAGGCAATAAAGTATCTTCATAAGATTGTTCCAAGTCTTTTAAGGTAGACCCTTGTCTCCAGGTCATTTAAGGCAGACCCTTGTCTCCAGGTCATTTAAGGCAGACCCTTGTCTCCAGGTCATTTAAGGTAGACCCTTGTCTCCAGGTCATTTAAGGTAGACTCTTGTCTCCAGGTCATTTAAGGTAGACCCTTGTCTCCAGGTCATTTAAGGTAGACCCTTGTCACCATTCACATCCCATTCATGTGCTCATTCAACAGATCTACATTCAGCACTGCCAGGCCAGGCAGGGAAAGGTGCAGGGTGAAGGGACACTGAGGTGATCAAAGTACAAGCCCCCCTCTCCAGGTCTTGAAGTCTGGAGAGGTGAGCGAGGCCATGTGCACATAGGTCAGCACCATGCAGAGGCCCAGACTGTGAGAGATATAGACTCAGTGCTTGGGGAAGGCCAGGATGGGATGCCTTGGGACCCTGCCAACCAAGGCGCAGCGTCTGAGCTGGTTGTGGGAGACATAAATGGGACAGTTTGAGAGCTGGGGAGTGATGACAACCTGGCAGGACTCCGAAGTCCTCAAACTAGAAGAGAATGCCGAGGAGGGCAGGAAAGGCTGATCAACTGAGGCCAACGTGTATAGGTCTGTCACAGCTGACCTAAGAGGGACCTCGCCTTTCTCTCCCCTGCCCTTTCCTTCTCTCTCCACAGACTGTGAAAGGAGGGTTTTCTGAGACAAGGATTGAGAAACGAATCATCATTACTGGGGACGAAGATGTCGATCAAGACCAGGTACAGGGCTGGGGGGAAGTATTTCCAGGGCATATCCCAGTATCCAGTCCCTCTTATAATGGTGACCTATGGGTGGCTACCCTTCCGAGCAGAGAAGGTGTCCACCCCTTGCTGATCCCCAAGAAGGGGCATTGGATGGAGACCAGAAGATTCCAACTCTAGGCTTGTCCTCTGACTGTTTAACTTGGCCCCTCCTGGGCCCCAGTTTCCCCAGCTGTGCAGTAGGGGCTTGTGTTCAGTTTCTCTCATAGGCACTATTCTGTGGTGCCTCACTATGCTTTTCTGCCCACCAGGCCCTGGCTTTGGCCATCAAGGAAGCCAAACTACAGCATCCAGACATGCTGGTAACCAAAGCTGTTGTCTACAGAGAAACAGATCCATCCCCGGAGGAGAGGGACAAGAAGCCACAGGTACAGGTCTGGAGCTCGGCAGTGTGGGAGGGAGGCGGAAGCAGTAAAAAGATTCTTGGAAGCCAGACGGTGGTGATGCACATCTTTAATCCCAGTATTTGGGGGGCAGAGGCAGGTGGATCTCTGAGTTCAAGGCCAGCCTGGTCTACAGAGTGAGTTCCAGGACAGTCTGGGCTATGCAGAGAAATGCTGTCTCTGAAAAGAAAGAGAGAGAGAGAGAGAGAGAGAGAGAGAGAGAGAGAAAGTCTTGGAGAGTCATTTCCATTGAGAGCCCAGGTGGCATGATTGATGGTGCAGCTGTGACTCTTACCTACCTGGCTTGTGTTCTAAGGAGAGAGACAGTAGCCCTGCTTCAGACCAAAGGAAGGAGGAAGGGAAGATGATGTCAGAAAAGTGAGTCCACAAGTGGCAAGGAAAGGGTGATGAGGATCGACGGGGGAGGGGGACGACGACTTTGTAAATGGAGGTGCTGGCCAGTCTGGGTGCCATATTCCCATCCCCGAATCCCTGTCTCCATCTGGGTCATGAGATGCTCCAAGGGATGCCTAGAACCTTTGGTCCCATCTGCTTTGCTGGCTTACAAACCCATGACTTCTCAGGCCCTCCACACCCAGATGCAGCGCTGGGACATGTTGGGCTCCTCACAGCCTACACTGGGGAGGGTTCTTCTGCCTCTCTAGAAGCTTGCTGAATTTTATCAGACATAGAAGACAAAAATCTCACAGACATGGGAAGTACCTACTATGTGATTCCATTCACTAGATGTGATTAGCAGGCAAAATTTTTATCCCGTTGGAAATAAAAATAGACCAGTGCTTCCTCTAGAATGTGCCAGTGAAGAGCTACAAGGAAACTTTCTAGGGAGCTTAGCCTGACAATAGAGCAGGTACACACCATGAGTGAGGTATCAGGTTCCATCCTCAGCACCGCCCCCCCCCCAAGAAAGTCAAGCTTTTATTGCTCTTAGGTCTGTGCACTGTATACAACTCATGTATCACACTACTGTGGGAAAACACCTGCCTCAAAGTTCCCACAAATAGTAGCTGGTCGCCTCTTTGCTTTTCTTGACTCAATGGATGTTTTCTAGAGCAGTACAAAAATTCTTCTCTTCCTTTGAGTTCCGACTTCCTAGAGGGAAAAGTGCTGAAACGTTTCCCTGCCATTTGAAAGGATGCTAACCCAGAGTCTAGACCAGTCTCATCTGAAAGAACTTCTGTAATGGTTGCAGTGTTTTACCTGTGTGGTCCAATATGGTAATCACTGCCAAATATGGCTATTGAGTACTTGAAATGGTTCATCCAAGAAGAGATGTGCTTTAAGGGTAAATGCATGTAGGATTTTGAAGATTTAGTATGGACAAAAAGTCAACTATCTCAGTAATTTTAACACTTATGAAATGAAAAGGGATATATTGAATTAAGTAATATGTTCGATAGGGTTTTTGCTTCTTTTTGGTATTATTGGAGGCAGGGTCTCATATAGGCTAGGTTGCCCTTGAATATCCTTTTTGGCCAAGGATGACCTTGAACTCCTGATCCTCCTACCTATACATCTCTAGCATTGGGGTCACAGGAACCAGCACTCCTGATATTATGCTGCGCCAGAAACCAAGGGCTTTGCTGCACACTAGGCAAGCATTCTACAAACAGAGCTGCATCCCCAGGCCCTTTTGTTTTGTTTGTTTGGTTGGTTGGTTTTGGTTTTTCGAGACAGGGTTTCTCTGTAGCTTTGGAGCCTGTCCAGGAACTAGCTCTTGTAGACCAGCCTGGCCTCAAACTCACAGAGGCCTGCCTCTGCCTCTCAAGTGCCAGGATTAAAGGCGTACACCACCACTGCCCAGTTGGCCCTTTTGTTTTTTTAAGGCAATGGAGATCAATCCCTAGGACTTGGCACATGTTAACAAGTATTCTACTACACCCCCAGCTCCCCAAATATATTATTAAAATGAATTTCACACATGTCTTAGTCACTCACTGTTCTATTGCTGTGAAGAGACACCCTGACCAAGGCAACTCTTATAAAAGAAAGCATTTAATTGGGAATTTGCTTACAGTTTCATCATAGTGGAAAGCATGGCAGCAGGCAAGGCGGGCATGGTGCTGGAGAAGTAGCTGAGAGCTACATCCTGATCCACAGGCAACAGACAGACACAGGGAGAGACATAGACAGAGAGACTGGGCCCACCCCCAGTGACACACTTCCTCCAACAAGGCCATACCTACTCCACACCTAATCCTTATTTTCAAATAGCTTCACTCCCCGGTGGCTAAACATTCAAATATATAATCCTATGGGGGCCATTTCTATTCAAACCATCACACATGTTCACTTTTTATTAAGTTAAAATTTAGAATTTAAGTGTCAGAGAGATAGCTCATTCTGTAAAGTGTATGCCATTCAATTGTAGGACCTGAGTTTGAGCCCCAAACATCACTTTTAGAATGATGTTATAGTGCACACTTGTAATCCCAGTGCCAGGGAGGCAGAGTCAGGCAGTTGCCTAGGGCCTGCTGGCCAGCCCATTTGACCTCAGTGAGCTCCAGGCTGGGAAGAGACCAGCCCTGCCTCACACAAACAAACAGACAAAAACCAATGTAGACAGATACGCCAGCACCCAAAGTTGACCTCCGGTTTAAACGTGCACATACATTCATGTGTACCTTACACACAGATGTACACGAATACACATATACACATGACATCACCTAGGGAGGCTGCTGGAGAAGCCTCGTGACAGTCTGACCTGGAATGGCTGAGCAGGGGCCTGGAACCTCTACTGTCTGACAATTACTGTTTATTTATACATTGGTCCTTATGAAGTCCCCACCATGTAGAAGCCATGGTTCTAAGAGCTCTGTACTGGTGGGATTCCAGAGGCCTAGCTTTGTAGCCATTCTGGTGACCAGTAAGTCAGTTTCTTCTGTTAGGGGCACTCAGTCTCATCATTTGCAAAGTGAAGAGCCGAATCAGGTGCCCTTTCTAGTTGCATTCCTCTGACTATGTGCTTTCCTGGGGTGTCTTTCCTGTCACCTCCATTCTCTCGCACTCAGCCATGTTTTCCCCAGAGGCTGCTTGCAGCTGGGACCCTGGGTTCTCCCAGCCTCCACATGGGACCTGCCCCACCTCTGCAGTCTTCGACATCAGCCCCACTGTTCCCCTTATTGCTTCATTCCCTCCTCCTCATGTCTTTGTTTAATGCCATTACCCCCAAACACCATGGCTCATAAAACACAGGCTGCCAGGGTTCAATAGCTTCTTACGGTCATAGAGCTGATGACGGGAGGACTTGAAACTGGGTGTGATTGTGCCTGCCTGGAATCCCAGCTCTTAGGAAGGTCAAGGAGGAAGATAATTGAGATCAAGGGCAGCCTGGCATCCCCTCAGAGAGGATCTGTCTCCTGAACACTGCCAGCAAGAGGACAGCACTCACCTGGCTGCCTGTAGCTTCCTCACCTTCCCAGGGTTACCTATGCAAGGGAGGGGGTTTACCTGCTTCAAAATAGGAACCTCGGGTTCTCACCTTCACCCTGCCACCAACCTGCTAAACCATCAACCTTCTGGGCATCAGTTTTCCTCTCAGTCAGCTGACCAAAGAAGGACTCTTTTGTGACACTTTGATTATACTGGATCCTTTGTGAGTCAGGAATGCTGTTCTGCCATGTACAAAGTGGTTTTGAGTAGTTGCCAATGGTGAAGGTAGGGAAATGGTAGCCTTTACTGTTGGGGAAATGGGGGAAAGAGCTATGATGAAGCGGGTATAGCAACAAGGCCTCTACTCATCAGCGCTCCTATATGTAGGTCCCCTCTGTGGTGCCTCTCTACCTGTGGAAGGCAGGTCCCATTTTATAGAGAAATTGATGGAAGCTAAGAGAGGTTGAGACTCTTGGCCACAGTTACAGAGCAGACAGGCCAGGGGTGGGGTTTGAACTCGGGAGGTGTGACTGCAGAGTCCACGCTCTTAAATTCTGAGCTCTGTAAGTTACCCTTAGTTGGAATCCAGACCCTGGTTTTTTCTTTAGGCACTGCTGTCTGCCATTTAATCTGCAGGCCACAGCAGGCCCATAGGGAGTAGGAGACCTGCAGCCAGGGTGAAACAGCCCCAGAACTGAGAAGAGCAAGGGAGCACAGTAAAATGACGGTGACCAGAGTGTCTCCACATTACTAAAGGACCATTTAAAAATTTTTCAGACCAAAGCAAAAGATATTGCCTCCTCAGGAACAAACACGCAGATGCACAGGGATTCTGGAGTTGGGTGCATGTGTGCCATTCCTTAGCTGCCACCAGTAAGCTGCGTAGCCTAGATAAGTCACTCTTTCTGGGCTACAATGCAGGGTAAATGGTAGCTAGGAAAACTGATTGCTGTGTGTTTAAAGGCAAGTGGCTAAAGTAACTAATTTCCTTTATCTTCCTTCCTTTGTACCCATCACCCTGTTCCCCTGCTTCTGGCACCCAGGAATCCTGACCTCCGTGAAGAGATGCTGGCATGTCTGGTCCAACCCAAGCCAGAGAACCATTAAGAAGGGGCCTTCATTCTGGATTCTCCGACAACACCAACATCCCAGCTGCGACGTACTGTCACTGATGAGAGACTGGGAAGGGAAAGCATATATATATAGATATATATAGATATAGATATATATATAGGAAACACCGCGTCCTTGCACTGCTCTGGCGCTGGCGGAGCTGTCAGCTGATGGCAACAACCGACATCTGCAGAAACCTTCATTTCCTTTGCAGACAAATTGAATTAGTGAGAATTTTTTTTTCAGGAAAATATGTAACAATCATAATCTCTTGTTCCCTGGCCCCTTTCTCCTGCCAAACTACAAAAGCAGACCATGATGATTGTAGATGTCCCCTTGAACCTCGGCTACCCACACTCCAGGATGGGCGAGCACCCCATTTGTTCTCCCCAGCCTCTGTTGCTCCCTCTAATGCAAAGGAAGAGAAAAATAAGATCACGTCGCCAAGCAAGAGAAGTCACAGCCGCAAGACACGCACAGTCCACTATTTTCCAAGAAAAAAAGAATGGAAGTTTCCCACTTGGAGGAGGAGGGGGAGGAACACTCGATTGTTATTTTCCGGGTCTTGACACTGGGCTGCGACATCCACTCTCTATCCTTCTGCCCTCCCCACTTCACCCTTGACTTCTGCTCATCTTGTCTCCATTTTCTGTCTCAGCTCCCTCCTGCCTCTCTCCCCAACCCTCCTCTTCTGTGTCCTGGTCCTGCTGAGGGCCACTGCGGATGACTCTCATTGGAAGAAAAAGAGACTACGAGAGCAAAAGGAAGCCATGGGAAGGGAAGTAGACATTGTATGTTTCCGGTTTCTCATGATGGAGGTGCAGCTCATAGGAGATTGTATGACTGTGATTTTAAGTTATGTATATTACATGTAACAGGATACAAATATTAAAATAAACTGTGCTGGTAAGTATGCAGCTGACATTTTCAAGTTATAATTACCTGACTGTGATGTATCCCAAGGTTCCTAGATCTTGCCAAACTGGCCCAGCCGAGGACACTGGACTCTGGGTGTGGCCGGCTCCCAGTAGGGCTGACAGATTCAGTGTAGTGAAACTGTGTGTGGTGTTTGTAACTGGGTGATTGGTGGGGAGACTGGGGGCCTCCATGGAGAGGTGAAGGTTCGGTCAGAAGGAAACAACACAGATGTAGTCCCGAACATGTCAGGCCAAGATGCCTTCTCCCCCAGCAGTAGCTGCTGCTGAGGTCATAGGTTAGTCCTCCTAGCTTTGGGCGGGGGCTTGCCGCGGCTTTCAGGCCTCTTTCTGTTTTACTGTGACCAGGGTCTTTGTTTTGGTTTGTATTCCGCCATGTCTTGCCCTGCTCTTCACCTCCTTGTCACCGTCAGTTCCTTCTCTTAAGGGAGGCTGAGGTAGAAAGTAGTCCCTCTAACCTGGTTTTCTGAAATGCCCAGCCAGTCTTCCCCCTCTGCCTCTTCCATCGTGAATCGCGCTCTTTTCCCTAAACTAAGGTAGCCATGATAAAGAGGCCATGAACACAGGGAAGGCCATGATAGGCCATACTGCATTGCCAAAGGCCTCGCCTATCCCAGAACGATAGCAGGTATGAGGAAGTGTTGCCACTGGCTCCATCTGCCTTAGACTCTGGCTTGTAAGACCTCTGTCACTCAGCGTCTAAGCTCAGAAATGGCCTTGAGATGCAGGAGCCCTTGGGGAAAACCCTGCCCCCAACTTGGCGTATGCAGGCTCCTGCCTTGCTTGCCAAGAGCAGTGTCCCTTTCTGAAGGAAATGTCCTACGGTAATCCCATTTCACTCCTAGTCCTGCTAAGGCAGTTCATACATTTATTCAGCAAATGTTTATGAGTTGCCTGTTTGTGCCAGGCTCTGTTTTTAAGGTGAAGGGAGAAGCGTGTGGAGTGGGGGACAGGGACCTGGGAAGCCACCGGACAGGCCTGTCCCTAACCATAGCTGGCTTGTTTCAAAACACATCTCCACTCCCTCCATCTAATTAGATATTACCTGGAGTGTCTCTCAGGGGACCCAGGCTAGATGCGCCCTCTTTGCCTGCTTATTAGTTACTCCTACTATGGACACCTTCCCTACTTACAGGTGCTGGCCTGACACAGGGCAAGAAGCTAGAACAGCTTTTCTCTGTGGCAGCTGAGAAGTAGAGCCAGGCTCTTAGACAGCAGAGTCAGCCATATGCCCTGGTGCAGGCTGGTAGGCCTACTCCACTCCAGTGTGACGGAGCATTTTCTCTGCCATTCTTGGTGGAGAAGCCACAGAACCTCCTGCCTGCCCTTTAGAACCTGCAAGCTCCTGCTGCTTCTGAGCCAAGAGCAGGAATGACTCTATCCCCTTGGAACTGGGCTCAGGCCTCCCCTGCCTCTGCAGAACTCCATGGCCTGCACACACTGGACGTACATACCTCAGAGAGAGGATCTTTGTTCAGAGGGTTGCACCTGCCCTGAATGTGGGCTACAGGGCGAGGATAAAATGACCCACTTAGCTTGTGGGGTGTTAGAATTTAGGGACATACTCACTCCATGGATGTTCTGACCTTCTCCCCCCAGAGAGGCGGTCAGCACCCTGCCCAGGGAGGAGGGGACCTGCGAAGCTCAAATCTAGGGAACTGTTTCCTCCCCGTCCTCCACTCCATAGAGAATAAGGACGTTGTCTTGTCTGTCTTCAACCTATTTTTTTTCTTTTTGCCTTTTTTTTTAATGTGTGTGTGTGTGTGTCATCTCTATCCAGTAGGCCAGGTAACAGAGTGGGAAAAGTCTCAGAGTTCTGGGTGACCATCTAGATGTAGCTCCTAACTCACCACATGACACTGGGCTACTTCATCCCACCTGACTAAATGAGCAGGGTAAACTAGTTGCACCTAACTAAACAAGCAGGGTAAACTAGTTGCGCCCTGAGCCTTTTCCCACTCTGTGTCTCACACACCTTTATTTTCCCGACTTTTTCTTTCTGTGGATCTTTTCCATGTGAAGGTACAGGAAGTGCCAGGACCTGTTTCAGTTTTTGAATCCTGCAAGCACATACCAAGACTGGCCTGAGATTGCATGAGCAACATCACTCTAAATATATATATATTTTTTTTTCAAAAAGCACCTTACCAACCAACTGCAATGCTGTCATGTTCCTTTTTACTCAGTCCCCTCTCTCCTCTCTTGTCCCCACGCTCCCCCACCTCAGTGCTCCGTGCTGTATGCGTGTGCTCTCTGTTCTTGTATACTCAATAAAAGTGAAATAAATGTGTTTGATGCTGAACCATGGACTCCCTCAGCCTCCCTTATCTCCCTCCTTTCTCTCTCCTCTCTGACCTTGGGTGCTGGTACAAGTTGATATAGAACAGGAGTGAAGACATCCCAATGTAGAACACATTTTTTTTGTTTTGTTTTTTGAGACAGGATTTGTTTTGTTTTTGAGACAAGATCTCACCATATAGCCCTAGCCTGAAACTCAGAGATTCTCCTACCTCTATCGTCCTAGTGCCAAGATTAAAGTCATGCATCCAGCCAGCCTCTAACAATTTTAATCAACAAAGTCTGGAGTTCCTACTGTGGCCCAGGCCTTGGCTTAAGCTCTGTGGGTTCAATGGCACACAGGGCAAAGTCCTTACTGGTTGAGGGCTTTCTGTCCAGTGGAGGAAACAGACAGGAAAGGCAGGTTAGAGAGATCAGCTCTAGGAAGGAAATGTGGAGGAAGCAGTGGAGGTTACTGAAGGGGGTCACTTTAACAAAGCCAAAGTTGAGAGTGTAGCTCAGTGTGCGCTTAGCATGTGTGAGGCTCAATGTGCGCTTAGCATGTGTGAGGCTCTGTGTGTGATCCCCAACACCACAAGGGGGAAACTTGTTAGCCAATTAAGGACCTCCCTAAGGAAGTCATTTTTGAGCTTAATAAAGAGAAAGACCCAGTAAAGCAAAAACCTTGAATAAGAACTTTCTAGGCAGAGGGTGCAGTAAGTATGTGGGTTCCAGGAGCGGGGGGGGGGGGGGGGGGGGGGGGGGGGGGGGGGGGGGGGGGGGGGGGGGGGGGGGGGGAGGTGAGGTGTAGCATAATCCATCCAAAAGAAAATCAAACCCCCTCTGTGGGGAGCCTTGTAAACAATGTGCCCACAATCCTGCCACCCATTATTGACTTAACTTTTCTGTAAAGTGACTCACTTGGAAAACATTTAAGAAAGGAAATTGGGGGACTGGTGAGATGACTCAGCAGGTAAAGACTTAGCTAAAGCACTTACCATCAAGCCTGATGACCTGAGTTCAATCCCCCAGCCCCTCATGGTGGAAGGAGAGGTCTGAGTCCTGCGAGTTGTCCTCTGATCTTTATATGCACATCATGGCACACATGCTTCCCTAGATAGACACACGCGCGCACGCATGCACGCGCACACACACACCACAAAATGTTAAAAAATAAAAACAAAAATGGAGCTAGGGATGTAGCTTGCCTAGCATGCACTAGACTTTAGGTTCAACCCAACAGTACTGCAAAAATTAATAATTTTAAAAACTCCAAAGGTAAATAACTAGTGCCACTTGCCAAAGAAAAGCATGTCCACAGGAATAAATGGGGAGGGCTGGGGTGTATAGTGAGTGTGCTGGCGGGAGTGGGGAGTGGTGTAGCACTAGCCTGGGATGCATGCAGCCTACCACTGAAAGAAAGAAATGAATAAAGATTAAAATTAAAATCATAATTATGTAAAATCTAAATTTATTCCTTGGGTCACTTAGGGTACACATTCTACATTTTCTATTTTATCCTGTCAAGAAAAACACCCAGGTCACCATTCTATATCTCTTCAAATCTCACAAAACAAGTCTGTTTGTTTTGTTTTGCAAGACAGGGTTTCTCTGTCTAGCGCTGGCTGTCCTGGAACTCACTCTGTAGACCAGGCTGGCCTCGAACTCAGAGATCTGCCTGCCTCCACCTCCTGAGTGCTGGGATTAAAAGTGTGCCCCAACACTGCCCAGCCAAAACAAGTCTTGAGTTGAAGTTATCTGTACATACCATCCTAAATACTTTTTAAAACCTACATTCTGAACATCCTGTCATTTCAGATACGATTACTGCTTTTCTCTGTAAAGCCAGTTCACCAAATGACACAAAGGCCACACAGTGACAAGAATCCACTCTTCTCCAGAGTCCTGTTTGCTGTGAGAGGCAACAACTGCAAGGAGCTCTGTGAATGTTTTCCAGAACCTTCCTTGTAGGGTTCTTTTAATGAGCGATTACTTTTAGAATCCTGGAATAGGACTTAGTTTGCATACATTAGGACTCTGTGCCTCTTGGACCTCTAAAACTAGTTTCTCTGCTTCCAGGGAAAAACTGGGGTAGTTTAAATCATTGTTTTTCTCAGCTTGAGTTGAAGAGGGTAATGAAGCAATTTCTTTTTTTCTATTTTTTTTTTTTTTTTTTTTTTTTTTTTGATTTTACGAGACAGGGTTTCTCTGTAGCTCTGGAGCCTGTCCTGGAACTAGCTCTTGAGACCAGGCTGGCCTCGAACTCACAAAGATCTGCCTGCCTCTGCCTCCCAAGTGCTGGGATTAAAGGTGTGCGCCACCACCGCCCGGCATGAAGCAATTTCTAGGCACAGTTTTGGTCACAGTTGTCCAGTGTTCTATGAATTGGAGCTTGGGTTTGCTGTTAAACTTCTTCCAAAGCACAGAACAGCTATCTTCAACTAAGAATTACCTGGCCCCAAATGCCCATGGTGCCAAAGTTGAGAAACTGTGATTTGGATGAACATAGTTCACAAAGTTGGATCCTCGGTCCACCATCTTCATATCCCATAACTTCTGTGTCCAGTGTTAAATACCCTGAGTCTCTGAAAAGATGCTGAAGCCATCTGAAACAGGAAGCCCAGAGACAACACCACAGAGCTCAGCTCTGAAGATGGCAGTGGAAAGGGGAGGGAAGAAAAGAGAAGGGGAGAAGAGGGGAGGGGAGGGGAGGGGACGAAGCTGAGCTGCTTCCCAAGGAAAATGGGACTGACAGGGTGGGTTGAGATTGATGTGCCTGCTGGTGAGTGTTGCCTCTGGGTAACCTGTGGCAGCTCGGTGTGATTAACCATGATGGCCCCATCTAGCCCGGGCTGAGGGGTTCAGTCTCCTCAGAGATGAATTGTGAAATTGAGAGGGACATACTGATGGATTCAGCTGTCACCGGGGAAGTATGACAGACAAGGAACAGTAGCACAGGGACCAGAACTCCAGCTAGATCATGTTTTATACCCTGGTCCTGCACTCTCTGGGTCTAGGCCCCTCTTTGAACCTTGGCTTTCTCTTTTATTGATTGAAAATGCTAATTACCAAATTTTCATCCCCATCCTGTGTCATTTTTCTCTTTTGGAATTGTAGCACCAGCAAGAAGACACATTTAGCAGCAAGGGAGACTCATTCTTGGTTAGGAACAGAAATAGGAGATAGATCAGCCATTTGACCAATTGGGATTGAGGAGATGCAGGTATAGTGCAAAAGAAATGTGGTCAGTAAAGGGGTTGGGGGACTCCTAATCTTTCCGGGAATGGCAGGGGCTTTCCAGGAATTTGGGCATGCTTTTGTGGCTCCTTTTAGTTGACGACTGTCATAGTGCCGGAGTATGCCACTTAAAAGGCAGACGGGTGACAATGAAGTTAGAGGCGATTTGTCTTTTGCTCTGTCAGCCATCTTAAATTTCAACCGATTTTGGTAAACTAACCTGAAGAAGAGATTGGAGGTCTTTAAAAATCCTGTCTTCAAAGATAAACAAGATCACAACAGGATGGAAAATCAGGCAGGTAAGGTCAGTAGTACAAGATTAGGGAGTGTCACACACTGGCTATGGTTATGTAAAGGTTAGAAACAGTGTCCAAGTGGCGTACCCTATGAATTTTGGTGCTGTTTAGCTAGTCTCCATCACATAAAGCAATTCTTTGTAATACATGACATATATCTCCTAATGGCTAGCACAAAGCAGAGCCACAAATGGTCATTTACTATACCACATTATTATTAGTTGGTAATTAACACACAGTGTATCTAAGACAACTAGCTATGGACTAGGTTCTAAAGAAATGGTGAAGAAAAGGACAGGCAGGTTTCGTTACTCCGTGCACATTTATAGCTTGCTTGTGGTATTCTGTTAGACCTACAAGACACAGGGTGACCATTACCAGGCAGATTGCTGTGGAGCCTGTTTGAAGGAACTGGTCTCCTTTCAGTCAACAGCCTTGGTTTCTGAAACTCTACCTAGGGATGAGTGTGTCTAGAATCTGGGACTGTGTGGTAACAAGGCATCTTTGACACTGTGACTGGTATACTGATGTGGCTAAAGAGGGCCATGACTGATCTTGTCTAACTGTGGCTACTGGGTGCCACCACCTGGACCATGCTTTTTGGTGCCCGTGTCTGCTTGAGACCAAAGGACTGTGGCTGGTGAGTATGTTTCTGGAAGGGGAAGTGCATAGTTTAATTAAAATTGTTATCCACAATTCAGGCGGTAAAATGAAACACTAAGAAAGAAAACCAGGGCTTTATCGGGAGGAACCTGTAAGCACGGGCCAATTCTTCTGCGTCCTGGAGCTCCGCCGGACGACTTTTTCCGTAACACCTCTTCGGTGCCAAAGCAGCCGAACTTCCGTCCCGTTTCCGCGGATTCCGAGCGTGAGGCTTTGTGGTGAGTGTTGGCACTTGGTACTTCTTTCGTCCTTTGGTTTCGTTGTGTGTGGTCAGGTCACCTCGCCGCGGAGTGCATTTAATTAGGCCCCAGTCTCCGAGCCAGACGAGTTTGTGGGTTTGTGGGCTGGTGTCTCAGGAGGCCTGTCCTCTGAAAACCTCACCAGGGACATCGTGGTCAGGCTTCCTGGGGCCCACGAACGTAACTTTTTCTCCCCTTTTAATTGTAGAGCTTGGAGACCAGAGACCTTCTCACTCGATCTGGTTCTGCCCACCTCTCTGCGTTTCTTCCGGTAAGTCACCCACCGGCCTCCTGACTTTATTTAAATGTGTGTTGTATTTTATTAAATAAAACTTTTAAGCATCGCGTATGTGCTAGGGATGTAGGACTCAAGTCTTACGGTAATGATACGGAGATTTTACTAAAGTCAGGACAATCATTTGGCAAAGTGCTGTGAGTAGTTTTCTCTGCTTTGAGGGTCAGAAAAAAGTCAGTGTGACTGGATCAGTCCTTGGGGGTAAGGGTGGTATTAAATAGCTGAAGGTTTGCCAAGGGTAATTCATGCAGGCTTTTCGGGGCATAGTAAGGATTTTATGTTCCCTAATGCCACATGAGAAGCCAGAGAGAGCGAGAGCCGCGTACTCTCAGGGCTAAGGGGCGGTGAGTAGGGCGAGGAGGCGCGTTTGTGTGTTGCTCGTTGGTGAAGGATGCGGATGAGGAGGCGCGTTTGTGTGTTGCACGACGGTGAAGGATGCGTGCCATTTGTATGTTTCACATGACTGCGAACTAGTCTCAAAGACTTTGGCGCCATGACCACATGTGCATATAAACCCAAGTCTTTAAGGAATCGTACCCATCCTTAATACTTGTGACATTCTGATAGCTTAAAATTTCTGTTTTTGGCGCTGGAGAAGATGACTTGGTGGTGAAGAGACCTGCCTGCTCTTCCAGAGGACCTGGCCTTGGTTCCTACCACTGTCATGGTGCTCACAACCATCTCCAACTTCAGTTTCGGGGAAGTCAGCACCCTCTTCTGGCCTCTGTTTGACGTTTTTCATTATTTCAGATTAGTTGTATTCTGAAACTGATTTCTTAACTCAAGTTATGTCTTGCAGTTTGAAAAAGTGCTGACTTAGAGTCATTTCTCCTGTTTTTGAGGTGAAGACAATAAAGTGTGCTCCTAACATTATTTTGTAAAAAGGATTTTTTCATATGTTTTGTTTTATGTAAAAGAGTAAACAGAATTAAGCACTTGACTTTTCTATTTGTGATTTTTTTTTTGAGGGGGGGTAGCGTTTTTGAGACAGGATTTCTCTGTGTAGCTTTGGAGCCTGTCCTGAAACTCACTTGTATACCAGTCTGGCCTTTAACTCACAGAGATCCACTTGCCTCTGCCTGTCTTCCAAATGCTGGGATTAAAGGCATGTGCCACTCTGTGTAAAATGAAAATACTTGGTAGTTGGGAGTCTTGCTTTGTGGATGTTTCTGCTGGGGTACAATAAAGACCCTATATAGTGCAGGTAATCTGAGTATTTGTTGGTTGAGTTAATAAGTGACTTTGGTAAAAGTTGAAGTAGTTGATTGGCTTAAATTGGTTCCCGTTGAAACTTTCTTTGTTTTGGTTTTTCAGAGACAGGGTTTCTCTGTAGCTTTGGAGCCTGTCCTGAAACTAGCTTTTGTAGACCAGGCTGGCCTCGAACTCACAGAGATCCACCTGCCTCTGCCTGCCGAGTGCTGGAATTAAAGGCGTGCGCCACCACCACCCAGCGAAACATTCTTATAAATACCTCAGAGGCGGTGTCTGCCACGGAGTTGTTTTGTCTTTAATACTGTGTGTATGTGAGTGCATGATGAGGTCATTGCTATGACAAGCGTGTGAAGGTTAGACAACTTTGTGGGTTCTCTTCCTTCCACTCTTATGCGGGTGCTGTCCGTCAAAGTGAGGCTGTCAGGCTTACAAGACAAGTGTCTTTACTCACGGAGCGTTTGCCAGTCCTCTGCCCCCCACTCTCTTTTTAATCAAAGTATCTTTATAGAGATTTTAAATGTGGGCAAAATAAAGAATGTAAGCCCCTCCTCACATACTTACTGTAGGCCTGCCATGCCAACCTCTTCTGGATGTATTGTGCTCTTTGGGAAGTTGTTTGGTCCCTGGACTTTGGGTGTTTTTGTTTTGTGGTTGTTTGTTTGCTTGTTTTTAAGATGGTGTCTTGTGTATGTGTTCCAGGCTGGCCTTAAATGTAGCTGAGAGCAACTTTAAACTTCTGATCCTCCTGCTTACCTCACACAGATTTTTTTTGTACTAAGGTTTCTTTCTGCATGTTAGACAAACTCTGTTCTTGCTAAACAATGTTTCTGCCAGCTGTTTTTATTTACTTATTTATTTATATTTCTGAGACAGTTTCTAGCAATCAAGGATGACCTTGAACTCCTGATTCTTCTTCCTCTATCCCCCAAGGGTTGGGAATACAGGTGTGTTCCGTTCCACTCTACTTTGCTAGGTTAGTTTTAAACAAGAGGACTAGATCCTTTATTTCCCCTCACTTTCATCTAGGTTTTTGATGAGTTTGAAAAGCTCTCCACTCCTCAAACCTTTTTATTAATTTTATTTTCTCATGGGAAATTAGGTAGCAGATTTGATTTGGTCATTTTTGACAGATTTTACGGTACTCTCTGGTAGCAGGTTTTAGGTAGAATGTAGTTTAAAATGATTTTAGCATAGTTCTAGTTTAAAATAGGCCGTGCGTGTTTTTGTTTTTGTTTTTTTTTCCATCCTTACCCTCTTTTCCGAGAAAGACTTGGATGCAGATTCCTGAGTGTGCAGTGAACACAGCCTGCGGTACCAGCAACCAGGCTTTCACTTTGGTACTGTGTGACCTTGGACATGTCACCTCTCTTTAAGTGGTGCCTCTGTAGTGGTGGAGTGAAGACTCTTGCTTGTTAAATCAAAGCCCCCAAATCTCTTTGATCCTGATTTTCTTAGACAGATGCAGGGTTAGACAGATGTTAGACAGATGCAGGGTTAGACAGATGTTAGACAGATGCAAGATTCCCATGAAGATGAAGGGAGTTACTTCTGTCAGGATCAAATTCAATATGACATAATGTGCAAGAAATGAAGTAGCCTTCCCATGTTCTGGTTAACTCATTCTCTTATTTTTTCTGCTCTTCTAGAAGACAAGAAAGAGTCCTGCTTTTCGCCACCCACCACTGGCCCCATGGCTTCCATGCAGATGGATCCTGAGTTAGCCAAGCAACTCTTCTTTGAAGGAGCCACTGTGATCATTCTGAACATGCCCAAGGGGACAGAGTTTGGCATTGACTACAACTCCTGGGAGGTGGGACCCAAGTTCCGGGGTGTGAAAATGATCCCTCCTGGCATCCACTTTCTCCACTACAGCTCTGTGGACAAGGCCAATCCCAGGGAGGTGGGCCCTCGGATGGGCTTCTTTCTCAGCCTGAAGCAGCGGGGGCTGACAGTCCTTCGCTGGAATACAGTCCTGGAGGAGGTAGACTTGTCTCCAGCTCCAGAGGCTGAAGTAGAAGCTATGAGAGCCAATCTTCCTGAGTTAGACCAGTTTCTGGGACCCTACCCATATGCGACACTCAAGAAATGGATCTCACTCACCAACTTCATCAGTGAGGCCACCATGGAGAAGCTGCAGCCAGAAAGCAGGCAGATCTGTGCCTTCTCGGACGTGTTTCCTGTGCTCTCTATGAAGCACACCAAGGACAGGGTGGAGCAGAATCTGCCCCGCTGTGGTACTGAGTGCAAAAGCTACCAGGAGGGCTTAGCCCGGCTACCTGAGATGAAACCCAGGGCTGGGACAGAGATCCGCTTCTCAGAGCTGCCCACTCAGATGTTCCCGGCAGGTGCCACACCAGCAGAGATCACCAGGCACAGCATGGACTTGAGCTATGCCCTTGAGACTGTGCTCAGCAAGCAGTTTCCTTGCAACCCCCAGGATGTACTTGGTAAGAAGGAATTAGGCTTTTTGGGGGAGGATGCTAGTGTGGGGTGTTTTAGAATAGAGGGCTCATATTGGATTATCTAGTTCAGAGTTCTTAAAGGAAGCTAGGAGGTAGACTATCATACATATATATCTTTGCCCTTAGCCTAAAGATTTTAAGTCAAGAGATCCAAACAGGGCTCCAGCAGTTTGGCTGTCTGGCTATTCATCTAATTATTTGAGCATCTTGATTGAACCTGTGCACATAATCCCATGTTTGTTAATCAGTGACATAGCCGCTGTGTAGAGAGAAAAAAATTTGGTGGATAGAGTGGTCACATTGAGACCAGAGCCCAAGGCTCCTGGTTGCTAGGCCAATTCTGTCTATTTTCCTATAAGCCCCTATCTGA